>ML860413.1:0-24810 GCA_009831015.1 Picea engelmannii
TAGTAGTGTTTCATGGGAAGAAGGGGATGAAGGCCCAGAGGGAAATATAGCTGCAAAAAGATAAAATCCAAATTATAACCTTCTAGATGCTCTCCCAAAGTGGTCTTGAGAACAATGAAATGTTTCTCCTAAAATATTTTGAAGACCTTCAAAAGCAATCATTTACCCTTCCACAAGGCACTTCCTCAAGCCTTCATTCATCTCCAAACTAGACCTATAGGGGATCCATTTGTCATTATCTCACTTTTTTGTATCAATCTCCCTAAGGTCAATAGGATTCCCCCCTTGTGGTGATTTATCATCACTAAAGAGAGGATATTATATCTAAGGTGACAATGGGTAGTTACTCCCATAGTTATCTCACTCTTGTGGATTGGGTCGGGCTTTTCCAACCTACAATTTTTTCGATAACAGGAGGCCATACTCTTCTCTTCTGGGGCATGACATCATACTTGGAGGGCCAGGGTTTGGTGGTGTTGGATGGTTTAATGATGAATTGGCATATCTTGATGAAGGAAGGCTCTTGCAAATGAAGATATGGTCTTTGGAGTCCTAACGCCTCCCTCAAGAGCCTCAACATCTTGCTTGTTATGCCAAAATGTCACCCCTAAGGGGTATGACACCATTATTTATGGATTTCTTATTTTGTAAATGTGAATTCTAATTTGTAAAGGGGAAAATTGAGGAGGTCGACTAATCTAGGTGGATATTGGTGGCCACCCACCTATTCTACTGGCTCAAAGAATAGTTTCCATTATGGCAGTTTTTTATAGTTTTTTTGGGTCCCAAACTTCTAGGGTTGTTTTGAGGTCCTAAACGACATTTTTTGGGATGAACAACACCTATAAAATTTATTAAATAAAATGATAGGCTGAACGAAATATGTACTCCTCGGCTATACCTTTCCAACGGTGTATCAAGTTCCCCAAACAAATATCATATGAAAAAGTTACGCCCTCGAGAAGTTGACGTATTAACTACCCCCATCGGGGCCAAAAACCTTTTGGCATTTCATCTCCCAGGGTTAGGGTTTTCTCATTTATGTTTATGTTAAAAATTCCTTTCAAGCATCATGTTATTCATCTTCTTGCGAAGGAGCGTATCTGTCACATCTTTTCTTAGAGATAAGTTGTCGCCATTCGAGTAAGCTTGTTTCAATCTTCATTTTTACAGTTTCAGCATGTTCTCTTTATTAATAGAAGTCAAGTTTCACTTTATCTTCGTGTATTTCTTTTCTATACATCTATACTTCATTTCGTTCCATTTATAAATCTGGATCAAAGCGATCTTCTCTTTATTTGTTTCTCGGTGCATGTCCCCAACAAGGTCAGGGTACAAGGAGTTGGGACTCGAAGTAATTCATCCCTTGCAAGATCGTCCCCGTCATTCACGATGACCTCCCATGGCAGAAGAAAAGAGAGACGATGGAGCATGAGATCCTTTTAAATTGTTTCTCGAGGAAGCCCTTGTGTGACAAAGGAATGATATGATGGATAACTTTGCACATATCCTTCGATGACTACCAACAGGCGACACATCTTCATCAAGTGACCACTTTGGAGGCGTTGCCCCCTTCAAGGTACAAGTCAATTTTGATATTCCCTTATTTGAAGGCTATATAGATGTGGATGTTGTAGATAAATGGTTTAATCTTTTAGAAGGGTATTGTTTGGTCCATAATTTTTCCAATAGAGAAAATATTACCTTTTCTCTCCTTAATATTGTCCCCCATGTCAAATATTGGTGGGAGACTTACTGCGAGAAAAAGGCCACTAAGGAATTTGCAATATTTGCAGCCGCACCCACTTGGGATTCTTTCGGGGATGCTATTAAGGAACAATAATACCTTGTTGGACGGTATGATGACCATTATACGAGATTGTTGGTTTAATATTTGCATTATAATTTTAACATGATTGACCTAGGTTCAAGTCTACTGGGGTTCCAACAAAGACTATAAAACTATCGACCATCCTGGTAAACCAGAAGACAATGCAACGCACAGGGTGCAGTGCGTAGTCTCACCTGAGATAGTCTTAATGGGTGACTACAATACTCATATGTTTGCAGTCTAGGATTGAATAAAGATATGAGAAGTGTGCGTTGAGAGTTCTATTTAACTTATTAAGCAATATGTTATCATTCCTGATTATGCATGTAATATAATCAACCCATTAGCTCATTCATTCATCATTCTAACATCTACTCCTAAACAATAAAAGAGGCACAAGCATTCATCACATAACATAGGTTTTACTGTGGTTCACCCCCTCCTAGGCTACATCCACAAAGATCTGGCTCTCAAGCTCTTCTATTATGGCAGTTCCAAAACTACAGCGTCGCGCACTTTATAACTCATCCCCAGTCGGGTCAATATTTATTGCGAGGCAGACTAGATCACACCAGGCACCTCAACCTATGATCTAACCCTCAAGATCCACCCTTGTGGCCCTCTCCAACTTAATAGCTTACAAAATTGGGTGATATGACAGAGTATTACAACTAGTTTTCAAAACATGACTCCTTCCTCTCGTCGCCTCTTCAAACTCTCTGAACCCGACTCTCTACTACTCAGCCTCTAGCTCCCTCTATGATACCTAGGTATCTATATTTATACATTTTTGGCTCATCATCCATTACAATGTATTACAAAAACCCTAACCCTAATGTCGTTAGGAATTCCATGCATACATGTGTGTTGATCTTCCTTCCAGTAGTTGATTTCCTTGTGCATGCCTTCCTTCCCAAAATAGTTTTTCTTTCTGATTTGGCCTGCTTCCAACAGGACCCCAACACTGACATGTGGCTCATCCTGAGACACCTAACCACTATGTGCTTCATCGATCTCCCTTGTGATATCTTGGAACTTCTCCCTGAGCTCTGTTTCTTGTGTTTGGGCCTGCGTGGCCTTCTCCTTGAGTGCATCCAATATATGCACTGCAATTTCGCCGCTGACCATCCTTGCACATTCTACCTGGGTTTGTGCCATATATCTTTTGTCTTCCTCTTCCTGTGAAATGACCTCTATTTCTCCCTCATGGAGCGATTCCATTTGAGCCTGATGCTCCTTTTTATGTGTATGCATAGTTATGAGTTCCGCCTGTAGTTTCTTCATGTCTTGCGCCCCTTTGACGCGCTCCATAATCGACATTGTCTTTTTCCTTTTCTTGAGGTATTAGATAGATGCACTTATCCTTTATCCTTCCTGGCCCCACTGCTGTACCTACTGATCCTCCTCCAGCTTCGTCCAGAGCTACGCTACTTTATCAAACAAGTCGTTCGCCACATGGACTTGTCGTTCTATCTCTTTTATCTGCGTTGTTGCCTCCTATTTCCTTTGCTCCCTCACCATTAGTGGAGTGGTAGGTGTGATATGATCTCAGAGATTCTCAATCTCCTATTGGTATTGATGGATTGTCTGCACAATCTAATCAATCTTCTTTGTCATCGTGATTTCATCCATCTGTGCATTCTTTGGGATATTCTTGTAGGCTACAACCACTTTCTTCTCCAGTCCCTTCACACATTCCTTCTCTTATTTTGTATCGATCTTAGCCTGCTCGAATACCAATTCCATCTAGTCTCGATTATCTTTTACCTGTTTCAATTTTGTTGTATCTATGCGTGCACGAGACTTTACCTCCTCTGTAATGATGACCTGCAATTTATACAGTTCCTTGGTTGGTATCCATGGCAATAACAACTGAAGTTGAGCCAAATCATTTAGGGGTGTATTCCGCACAATTTCGTCCATGCACAACATGATGAGTGTGACGAGAAATGTTGAGCTTGGTTGCGTTATTTTCTAGATTGTTTCATGCTCGCTTGATCCAAGTTCTCCTCCTATCTATGATGTTGATGGGCCAGTTTCTATGTTGTTGTCGACTATTTGCGCTTCCCTAATCTACCTGAGGAGATGTTGCATGTATTCCAACTCTTCCTATCCCTTTGGCACGCAACATTATCAAAATCCTTGGTTGTGTGATCTTGGACCATTTGGGCCACCATGTCTGCATCATCCTCCATGATTTTGTATTCTGGAGGCATTTTATGTGCCTTCATCTTTTTTCGCGCACCCCCCATCTGGGTGGCTGGCTGATTAGTCTAGCCTGGCTCTTGTGGTGTAGCACTTGATATAGTCCCCTGTGTTGCCTCAGCCTGTTTCTCCTGTACTTGGGGTGCTTGTATGTTGTTCTTATTCCTTGTCTGGAATCCTGTCTTAGATGTCCCCCCTTTCTTCTACTATTGCTTGTTCTAATCTATCCTTGTTTTCTTGGGAACTGTTACTTCCTGGGGTTCTATCTGTTCCTACCCTACCTCCTCAGGATGTGTGTGTTCCTATCTTGCCTCCTCCTCCTCTATCTCTGTGAGTATTTCTTGAGTGAGGACTGGAATCCTCCATTCATCTTCCCAATTCTTAATGGTCATTTGTATGTCCCCCTCCATGATGCAGTAACACAGTTGTAGCCATTCCTTGTCGGGTTACTTCTGCACTTGGATTCACATCGCATGTCTAGTGGCTTTGAAATTGGCTATGCCCTGATAGTGTGCAACAACTTCTGGTGTTATCCTCCAAGTGTTGGTGATGGTGTCCTGAAGGTCGCGGAGATATCCTTCAAATATAGTTGCATTCACTCTCCTATTATTGGTGTCTGAAGTGACTCCCAATGATAAGTATCACGCTCCATGGTAGGGTTTGGGTCTATTGGAAAAAAATGCATAGTTCGCCTCCTTCCATCCCATAATGGCTATTGGGATGATCAGCCATGAATAATGAAACTATGTCCCTAGATCCTACGCATCCTTGTAGTCCTCTAGGAACATATTCAACAAATAGAGGGCCCAACTGAGTGTGGTGCCCTTGGCACAGTAGCTGCAGCAGTGACAACCCCAGTTAGGACTTCCTCCTTGCCGAATTTTCTGAGTAATTTGCATGCTATAATTTTTTGTGTCCATTCTTGTCGCAATGTCACTAATCTGCTTAATAATGATTCTGTGTGACCCCCTTTCAATGCCATATTTCTTCTTCATCTCCTCAACTAGTTCTTTCTCCATTGTTTTGTCCTCGAGGAACTGTGCAGGATCCATGCCCCGTGATGGCAGTCTTGTGATGTGTGTGATAAGCTATACGTCTATTGAGACGAGTTGTTCTAGCCACAAATATACACCATGTGTGACCGCCATCAACTGCTTGACGCAACTGTTTGCATACTGGCCTTTGCTAAAGTGTGGTAGGTCTATCAAACCTAGAATCTTTATTTTGGCCATTCCTGATTCCCACTGGAGTGGTTGATGGATTGGATCCCCAAAGGGTCCTATACCCACATTATGTAGGTATACTTGCTTAGCGAACTCTGGGAACTTATCTGTGTCCATTACATCATGGTATGAGTATCTCAATTTCTCTACATAACTTAACAAGTCTACTTTTACATGTACCCCTTCCGGTATGTGTGGAAAAACAATTGTTGTTGTAGGTTGTTTGCGACGCGGTGACCTAGGTATCATTTTCTTGTCCTTTTGTTGTGGTGGCTGACTCGAGGTTCTAGCCTCCATTGTTCATTCTTCAAAATACTACTCTGGTTGGCCAGTGACATCTTCCACTACTCCCTCCTGTGGTTGTTCTGACATGGTGGTCTGTGATTCTTCTGGCGTGGCCATTTCTTCCTGGTTTGGAGTTGTTCCATTGACTCTCGGGGCTTCTTCAGGGTTTTCTAGGTGCCCTAGGTTGCCTGCTTCTTCATTTTGTCGGACCTGCCCCTCTCTGTGCCTATCAATGTCCATGCCCACAGGTGTTTTCTGTTGGTTTTCTTCTTCAATGCGTGTGGGGATTCCTACTGTTGTATCCAACGATGGGATTTTGTCCACATTAACAACTTTTGGTGGCTAAGATGGTTGTTGTTCACTTTCTTGCGATTGTGATTGTGCTCTGGTCCTATCTTGGGGTTGTCTAACAGTCTGGCGAACTTCTCCTCGTTTCAATGGCACAATGGTGGTAAAAAATTGTCGTTCATCGAGCTCAATAGCCTCTACAACCTCTGCAACCTTCACTCTCTGTTGCGTATTCTCTATCACTCTATGTCGTTTCCAATTTCACAATAACCTTTCTACTCCCACGTCCCTATTTTTTATTGGCATCATGTGAAGCTTGTTGAGGACGTTACCGCAATTATGCCTTAATTGAGCTGTCGGTTCTTTCGTACTTTCCATTGATTTTTCTCGCCATCTCCAGTTGGTGTGATTAATGTGGCATCTTGTCAATCATTTCCAGCATTCAATTCCGCCAGCCTCCATCACTTGTCACCTCTTTTGTCATATCTGCCTTTCCCACTTATTTTCATTTTGAACTAGCCATTGGCCTTGTCTCCTTCGGGCTCGTATTTTCGAGTTTGCATGCTCCTTCTCCTTTCGACGCACTGTGCTTTTGTTGGTACCGTTTGCTATACTACTTTTTTTTTTTTTACTGCGCGGTGACTTTCAAGTTACAGGTGGTTGATTGTCCTTGTACAGCTTCAGTCGACTCCCATTGATCATTCCTCTGAGTTATGCACCTCCTAAGTCCTTCAACTATACAAATCCCCCATCTATAACAATTTTTACTTCATATGGTTCTAACCAGTGCATTATAAGTTTTCTTGGATGTTGAATGGATCTACTGTCATACATCAACACTAAGTCTCCTTCCTTGAAATTTTTCTTCTTAATATGTCTGTCATGCCAAGCTTTGTCCCTTGCTTTCTGAACTTCTTGGTGGAACCCTACTAGGATCCTATCTTCCTCCATGATCATCAGTTGACTCAGCTTGTCCTATACTGCACCTCATTCTGTCATGTTCGTAATTGTTGCTACGCGTTGATTAGGTACCAAAAATTCTAATGGCACCACTGATTCTTGTCCATATACTAATCTGAATGGCATGTGTCTTGTCAACTTCTTACATGTGGTCCTATAAGCCCACAATATTGTTGTTGTTTTTAGGTCCCAATCGTCTATGTTGACATTACAGATCTTTGTCAGTGCATTTTCAAGTATCTTGTTAAAGGCTTCTATTGTTCCATTCGCTGGTGGATGATATGGTGTACTCTTTTGATGGTGGACTTCAAATTCCGCAGTCATAACCTTGATAGTGTTGTTAATGAAGTGAGTGCCTTGGTCACTAACAGAAATTATTGGGCAACCAAATCTAGTGATCACTTGCTCAAATAGAAAGTGTGTCGTTGTCTCTGTGCTGCAATCTTTGACTGGTGTTGCTTCTACCCATCTTGCGGGGTATTCTGTCATGGTGATAATGTACCTTGATCTTGTCCTATTTGATGGTGGGTTAATTGGTCCCACAAAATATATTTCCCATTTTTCGAATACTTGCAACGTTACCTGTGGTCGCAATGGCATGTCATCCCTTCTATTAGGTTTACCAACTCTCTGACATACATCATATCTTTGCTAGTATTCTTTTGAGTATCTGTGAACGATTGGCCACCATAGTCATGCGCACAATACCTTCTACATGGTATCTTTTCCTCCGTAATGTCCTCCTGCTATTCCTTCATGGGATTCATCTAAAATCCTTGGTATTTCATGTTCTAGCACATATGTTCTCAAGATTCTATATGCACCCATTTTGTATAAGTGTCATGAAATCAACTCATAGTCTGCAGTCCGGACTACCAGATTTTTCTTCTGCACGGTGTTATATTCTTGTGGCGCAGTACCTATACTCAAGTACTGGATGATGTCTGCAAAGTATTCATCGACGACCTGGACTGAAAATAACTATGCGTCTAGAAAGTTGTCCTCTAAATTGGTAGGTTCCTCTCATTCATGACCCTTGATAGGTGGTCAGGTCCTGTGTTCAGCTTCTCTGGTTTGACTATTACTTCAAATTCAAATTCTTGGAACAGTAGTAACCATCGACAAATTATTTTTGGCATAGGGGTAGACCCAGGGTTCAACACTTCAACAGCGCACCAACAAAACCCTAACTACTGGACCTTTCGGCAACACCTGTGAAGCAGATGAAGTGTCACCCAAGGTAGAGGCATGGGTGGTTGCAGGACTCAGATGTGGGACACATATCTATGATTACAACACCTTAACAAAGAACTTAGCAGCTATCGTTCATTAGTACTTAATCTTAGTTCACAGCGCAGATAAACCCTAATTACAGAGTAGTGCAGTATTCAACCAGATCTAACACATCCAAGCACTAAGCACATCAAAATAGATCAAATCTAACATTCACTCACATGGCTAAGCACTAATCTATCATATCAGATATATCTAAACATTAAGCACAAATCATAAATCACATGAACAATATAACAACCATAATGCACAAAGCATTTGTTGTTCCTGAGTTTATACTTTAAGGCTCTAAAGTATACTGTCAAGGAATCTGAAAAGATAGAGGAAGTTGAGGACATAAAAATCAATGATTAAAAGGTGAGGGCTATAATTGTTTTCTCAACTGTCTCTGTCGAAATTCCCAGTTTTCCTTAATGTTGATATCTCTCTCAATTGTTGCCCATGAACGTTATAACTCAACCTGGTTATTTGTTGTTTGTAAGATAGTGTTAAATAAATTTAGAGCGATGTTGGTTTGATCCGAAAGATGAGGTTCGATGTTAGGCTGCCTTGAAAATGGTATTGTCATGGAGGATAAAGGTAAAGGAGATATAATTCTGTATTTTCTTTTTAGGCTTCGTTATCTCTATTTCACAATGTGAAGAAGATGATTTTAAAACACAAATTAATAGGATGACTAAATTGTAGGTCGTTTCTTGTATCTGAGTTAAATTTAAAGGAAAAGAAACATGCATGATATGAGGAAAAACATGAAGCTATTAACAAGGTGAGGCATCAATTTAAGAGGAATCTCACGTTGAAACAAAAGTTTGTGAAACAAGAACAAAATTAATGAAGCATATGATATTGGAATCTAAACATTTACAGGTCTTGTATCTGTTGATAACCGATACAGAGGAAAAACTGTAAATGATTTAAATAAAAAGAATAATAATTTCCACAGTAGAGGTTGTACTAAATTTTATCCAAGCATTCATCAATTAGACATATGAAAGAAAGATGAGATGACAGGGAAACACATAAATTAGACATGACAAAATCTGGAATCTCAAATTGCATTTCTATTAATTCAGAGTCTCTTCAAAATTTACCTCGTCAAAATATCTTTTATTTAGAGAAAAAAAAACTCCCCTATTTTAGTCCTTGCTCCTTGTATTTATACAAGGTCATCAATACTTGATGGTTAGCAATCTCCTACTTTTAGGATAAAAATAGTTACAAAACTACAACCTTAATCGTTGCATGATTAACTTTTGTTTGTCTATCGTTTCAATAGTATAAGTTTTCAAATGATACTTCATTGTTTAGTTAAAGTCTCTCCCTCTTTTGATGCTATACATCCAATACATTTCTCTAGAAAATGAACAAAATTTCTAGGAGGTGTTGGAGGATCCCTAGTCTCAAACAGATAAAACTTTCTTTGTACCTTTGGAAACTAGTCTTCAAAACCTTTATCAACAAACCTGGTCACTTGCAACTTAAATTGGGCTGTACCATCCATCTATCTATTAGGTTGGCATCGATTTCCATCAACTGTGAAATCTCCGCCTAAATCTCCTTTAAGCCCTCTTTCCAGTTCAACTGTTCTTTCACAATTTTTATCTTCCCCGGTAGCTCAGAGCAATCATTTCTTTCAATACCTAATGCTTGCTTATCCAAATAATCAAAGATTCCCTCACAGTCATCTTTGATTTCTTTGACTATCTTTTTGTTTTCGGATATGTTTGTTTCCCATACCTTGAGCATGATGTCTCCTCTTATCTTCTCTGTGACAGAAAGCTTTAGATTTTTCTCCATCTCTCTGTTTCCTGAACATGCAACTTCTTTATGGAAGGTATTCCTTGTTGCTTTAGCCTCCTTTTCTAGTAAAATAATATTATCAAGAGATTTGCTTACCTCTTGAAAGTAATTCTGGATGATCTCTATTTTGGAGATCAATTTCTGTTGCTCGGCTTCTATCTTTGTATGTGCTTCCAACGAGAGGGTTTGGAAATCCTTTAATTCTACAACCTGACCTTCTGTCAAATTTAACTTAGCCTGTAGTTGTTTTACGAGCTCCTTTTGTTGAGCAACCTACACCTGACTTGCTTGTATTCTCTGGTTCATTTCGTCCAGGCTTGATTTTAGTGATTGAATTTCTTGCCTTTCAACAGCTCTGGCTTGCTCCAAGCTCTTATTTACCTCTTCTCTAATGTTTTTCTCAGCATTATTTAACTGTTCTTGCAATTGAGCTATTATGTCATTATTCTTCTTTATCTTTGTTCTCATGTTTTCCACAGTAAAAAGGTTTTTTTTTCCATCGCTCCCATGGAGCCTGCTAGCTCTGTAGCAAAATCCTCCTCTTCCAAATTTTGTCCATCCAACAAGGCCCTATGCTTCTTCACCATACCCCCCTCCCTCATATACATCTCTTGTTTTAGGACAACCTTCCTCATTTTTCTGAAAAAATAATCAGAAGGAGGGATATCATCTCTGGAGATAGGGGTGAGATCGCTAACATATATATCTCCCATCTGTGGGAGTCCAAAAGTGGATTGTAAAGGGGTTAAGGAAGCTATGGGACTTCCTATCTCTGTATATCTTGTCTCTCCTATGGCCTTAGGTATATTGACATCAACAGCAAGTGATGAAGGAGGAGTGGACTTACTAGACTCAGGAGGTGTCCTAGGCCTCCTCTTTTCTTTCGTCTCTGGATTTTTTGTCTGTAAGGCCTCTTCATTTTGTGAAGACCTTTCAGTCTCCTGTGGAAATTCTTCAGGATTGACTTTAACTTGTGATTCTTTTCTGAAACCTGGAGTAGTATCTTCTGGTTCCTGATGAAGGGTGATTGCTTCTCCTTGCAGTACGACGAAGCACTCCATCTATACTTCTGGAAGGTATGAAAACTAGCTTGCAAATCGAGTGGTAGTGTTTGTACCCTCTCTAACACCTCCTCATAGGTCCTAGTCCCTTTGAACACGTCATCACAAGGGGACTTCTCATGTTCATAAGCCTTCATATTACAGTGGGCCATGTGTTTTCCCACTAACTGGTAAGGGATGTGCTTCCTGTGTTTGAGGTCTACCAATTTGACCTCCTCCAGCGCTGCCACTTCAACTTTGGAATGACCCAAGATGAGTAATGAAAATTTCCCAATCTGAATGGGAAAAATCAGCCAAGATTTCTTTTGAGCCGTCTTTAATTCTATCCTAATTCCACCTGTTACTATTTGATGAGATACCTCCCTACACACCAGTCTGTCAGGGAGGAATTTAGGGAGCACATGTGGAGGGATTGAACATCCAAAAACTCCGATGTAGGAGAAATTATCCTCTATAAGCCAGTCAGCAACTGCCTTGAGGCTTCATATGACCAACTTTGAAATGAGAGAAGGTGTACAACCGTACAACATCTGATGTAGTGTTATTACCATGAAATGACAGATTTCATAGAATGAGTCCTTGGTGTTTTCTTCCCAAAGTTTAGAATGATATTCATGAATAGGTTCCGGGTAAGTCGAATTCCAACTCCCATTCATCAAAGCGAAAGGAGTTGAGAATCATATAGCATCCATGATGTATGCAGACATATAAAAGGCTATTGGTTGGCCTTTTGATCTTGCAGTTTGATATTCCATGACCTCCTTCACTATGTTATCGGATAAAATCTTATCCCAATTGAAGTTGTAACCTTCTGTTGCCTCGTGCAAAAGAGGTACCCATTCTGCAGGGAAGTGGGTAGGAATTTTCTTACCGAAAAGTCTACATAACATCATCACCACATAGACCATATACTCATTTAAATAGGCTGTGGAGTAAACACCATGGCTGTCGGCCCTAAATTTTGCTTCATTTCTCCACCAATATTTGATTATGCTAGGATACGTTTGGTCTGACTCAAAACATTCTTTCTTTTGAAACTCACTCACGAAATCATTATTATAAATATACTTGGGACTGGGAGACAGTTTATACATTACTTGTATATTTTCTGGTCTGAAAGAGCCAATGACGATCCCTCGGCTGTCTAGAATGCTTCTCCTCTTCACATATGTTCGCTCTAAGGCCCAACTGATCATGTCGTTAAAAGCCATGAGTCGCGGTCGTGTAGCCACCTTGTGAAGTTCAGACTCCACTATGTCTCAGAGTTTGTTGTCGACATCATGAGGGAAATTCTTAATTTCATAATCTAGAGTTTCTAAAATCTCCCTCCAGGACTTTATGGAATCGATGGCATGCGGTATTGTATTAGATACAACATCTCCGTCTGGACTTGAGCTCTCTGCAACTTCCTCTCTTTTCTTGGTGACCTTCTTAGGTGCCATGGTATTTGCATTGGACCAGAAACCTGTTTACAAATAAAATGTGTATAAAACTGGATAACTGCAATTTGCTACAGATGTAAAGGATAAGGATGAAGTTCAAAACACAGGACCCTTATTAACCCTTAATTTTTGTTATAACGAGCGTACAGACACAGGCGATGAAAAATTAATGCTTTAATGGAAAGATATGCCTGGAGATACGCTTTCGCATCAAAAATATCTCCATTTCTCTATTATTAATACTGTCGTATATCGGCGATTTCAAAACTAGAACTCCAAAAATCGTTGCCTTCCTTAATTCCCGAAATGCGAAAAGTAGCTTAGTTATCACTAATCATGTTTTAAAAGACAACTTAACCTTAATCTCAGACTTTGTTTAAAGAAAACCCGATTTCGCATTTTAGAACTTTGGGGATCCTGATGTCAGGAGATATGTCATAAGAAAACCCTGGATCGTAAAATTGCGATGGGATTAGTGAGGCACTACTCATTCGTATTGATGCTTTAATTAATCAAGATTAGTGAATAATTATTTTTTACTTTTACTTTTCGAAAAATCAAGGATCAGGAGTTCGAAGGATGAGAGTTCAAAAACACTTAGTAGAAGGAAACACGAATCGCGAAAGATTAAGGGAAAGATGACTGCATCAATGAGTTTAATTAATTACGGATTAAAGAGTGCTTTGTGGAAAGCGACGGAAAATGTAACACTTGTTTCTTCCCCCCCCTTTTTAATTTTTTTTTTGTTTTTTGATATGTTAAACGGTTTCGATATTTCAGCAGTGGGAAATTGGGATGGTTAAAGATCATACCTCGAGAAGAACCGAATCTTGAAACCCGAAAAGGAACGGAATACTCTGACTCCCTTTTTTTGACTAAGGGCGGCTCCATGACTTAGGAAAAGATGAAGCTTCAGTTTTAAAGGGTAGAAAAATTAAACTTTGTGTCAACATTAGGCTCCATCTAGGGATCTCGTCTCCTTGTGGGACGAGAAGAACATGTAGACAAAGTGCCTTCATTGGGTAATGGGGTCAATGATTTGGCTGTATGAGACAGATTAGGAGAAAAACAGAACAAGATTAGGGTCTCAACTTTAACATTGAAAACTCTTCAAAAACAAAAGTTCTGACTATCTCAAGGCAGGTTTTCAATAGATTTCTTCTCCTGAAACTGACCTCAAATCTGTGTCAGATAATCAAAACCAAATTAACCATCCTATCAGGTTTCACGTGATTCCATTTGCATCAAGGTAAGTATTCGCGTTGTGTCCAGTAAGGATATCCCATAAACCTATGATAAAATCCAACCGAAAAGAAGAGAAATTACCAGAGCATCTTGTAACTCATGTATAACAGCTTTTATCAGATATGAGGATATTGCTTCACTGCCAGTGAGCCTGTTCAGTACCCCGCTGAAGTTATTTGACTTCCCACATTGAATTTTCTTTCACCACTTCATTTTTTCCCAAGCATTTAAATGATGAGATGAGGGCAATCAATATAATGAATTTCCTTTCTTCATCTCTTTGAACTAGATGGGGGAAATCAATATTGAATTTCCTTTCACCGTCTGTATGTATTCATTTTTTATTTTTTTAAGTGGGGGCAATCAATGAGTATGTAATACACTGGGGAAGATATCTGTTTGAAAAAGAATCAAAGTCTATCAACTCATTTAAATAGCTCTGGGTTAAACTTCTCACCTGCCTTAAAAAATCATGGGCTTTAGAGAAATTCTTAAGGGAAACTTTTTGACCTTTAGTTTAGGGAACTTCCTTGAGAAAAATCGATCAGTTATTCCTGTTAGGATAACCAATAAGGTTAGGATTAACCTAGACATGTTTCAGATCCATCTAAAGTCAAAGAACTAAAAACACAACCTACTCTCTTTCTTTAAAGTTTGCCCGAGATTTTTCATGACCAAAGCGAGACCCCTCTGTTCTTAGGAAACTTTTATGATTAGACATCCATGGTTAGGCAGGAAAAGGCCTTACTGTGGTCAAGGGGAAGGTAAAGGGGGTTTTAGAAAAACTGTTGTACATATAACTGTTCTTAGAGATTTTCTTAATTAGTTTTCATAACCTTTTCTTAAGTCCCCTTTTTTATTACTTCAAGAATTTTATTTTTTTTCGACAAAAATGAATCGATGATTTATTCATTATACTTCTTAGGGATTTTATCTGGAATTTTAAAATGGGGTTTCATACCTTTATTAGCTCCTATATTTCCAGCCCAAATATTACTCATTCATTACCTTTTTCATTGTGAGATACTTGATAGGGATACCTGCGCATGTCGCCTTTCAGTACCTCGGGTTCACTGTTTCGTGAGAAACTTTCTCTGTGAATAACATAACATTATAATCATTAGGAAACGTCATGAAAGAAACTTTTATTTATTTACTTTATTTTGAATATATATATATATATATATATATATATATATATATATATAATTTTTTTTGGATCGATAGAAAAAGCATGAAAACAAACCAGTATGTACAATGATAACTCAGACACACATTATTGCATGAAGTGTTTAATATGTCGCCCATTTACAGGGCCACTGAGAATGTCTCCATCCAGGTTTTCTAATAACCAAGCATTTTTTCCTTCAAAGGCTAAAATCTTGTATGGACCAGACCAGATTGGATCGAATTTGCCATGTTTTCTAGTGTCTTCTTTCCTAGCTTCCCATTTTAGGACCAAGTCGTCGGGGAGGAATTCTCTATCTTTAGCTTTCTGATCGAATAAGGCCTTCATTTTATCCTGATATCTTTGAAACCTTTCATTTACTTCAGCCCTATTTTGTTGGACTTCCACCACCTATTTTATCCTTCTAGTAACGTCATTGGGTTCTTCATTTGAATCCTGCCAAAGTTTCATTACTAGCAGAGCAAGATTTATTGGTAAAATGACATCAGTGCCATATACCATCTTGAAAGGGGAAATCCTAATTGATCTTTTAGTACTTATTTTGTTGGCCCATAGAGCATGTTTTAAATGGATATGCCATGCTTTCTTGTTTTCAATCAAAACCTTTTTTTATCACGCTAATCGGGCTTTTGTTGGATGATTCAACCAGACCATTACCTTATGGATAGTAAGGTGTGGAGTGTCCTAGTACGATGTTATATTTTTGGCAAAAATTTATCATGGACATTGACTTAAATGATTGCACGTTATCAGTGACTATTTTTCGAGGACAACCAAACCTAGATAAAATATTATCTTCCAAAAAATTGATTACTACCGAAACAGTTGCATTTCTTGTGGGGATAGCTTCCACCCATTTAGTGAAATAATCAGTAGCAGCTAGGATCCATTTGTGCTGTGCACTGGAGTGTGGATGGATTTCTCTAATGAAATCAAGTCCCCATTGTTGAAAAGGGGCTTCAGTTTTAACTAGAATTAGGGGTTAGGCTGGGACCTTATGTTTGCCTACGAACAACTGACAAGGGGCACAAGTTCGAATTTTAGTGTTCACTTCTGTGAACAATTTGGGCCAGTAGTATCCGGCTCTTAAGATTTTGTAAGTTGTTTCTCGCCACACATGATGTCCTCCACACACTCCGACATGGAATTCATCTATAACCCCTTATGTTTCAGTTTCAACTAAACACCTCAGTAGGAAACCCATGGGGTCTTTCCAATACAATTTAGCATCTATGCTACAGTATTTTACAACATGTAACTTTAGCGTCCTAGATTTAGACAGGGTTAACTCACTAGGACATTGAAGCGTGAGTAGGTAATGGACGATGTCGCGATACCAGGTTGAAGAAGAAAACTTGTCTTGAATTTCGGTTGTAGGTGCAGTGACATCAAGCTCGTCTATTTCTAGAAATCCCTCGTTCTCTTGCATCTAATTTATCCCAAGTGATTTTAAATTCGATTCGGCAAGAAATTTGGCCAAACCCTGAACTTTGATAATTTTAGTTGGTTTGACTTCTAGGTCAAACTCCTGGATCTTAGCTAACCACCTGCCTCTTCTTCCATCGTTGTCTGGTTGCACCAAGATATCTTTAACAGAGCTAGAGGGTACATAAGCAATGACCTTTGAGTGCAACACATAAGTTCTAAAAGCCTTGAGATATTTCACCATTGCATAGGCCTGTTTCTCCAATATATCATATTTCAACTCAGCATCTCTGAGACTTTTTCTAAAAAATGCAATAGGCCGCTCAAAAATTTCCTCGTTTTTTTATAATAGTACTGCTGCAATAGTATGTTCTGAAGCAAAAGAAAAAATCAAAAACTCTTTTGTGTAATCTGGGCTCGCCAAGACTGGTGCTTCGCTTATTACTTTCTTGATGCGTTGAAATGATGCTTTGGCTTCGCTTGTCCATTTCACTTCACTGTCCTTTTTGAGCATATATGTTATCAATTTCACAATTTCAACAAAGTTAGGGATGAATCTCCTCAAGAAATTTATTTTTACTTAAAAAGACTGAATTTCTTTTACATTTCTAGGAAAATTTATTGTATCTATTGCCTCAACCCTTTTGGGATCGATTTTGATTCCATCTTTAGACACAATATGTCCCAAGAGTTTACCTTCTTGTATTGCAAAATGAGATTTCTTGGGATTGAGTGACAAACCAAATTTTTGGCATTTCTCGTAGGGTTGTTTAAGGTGCATTAGATGGTTTGCATCAGATTTGGAGAACACAATTAGGTCATCAAGATAGATCACACCGAACTTATCTCTCTCACCCACGAAAGTGATATCCATGGCTCACTAAAAAGTTGCCCATGCATTCATTAAACCAAAAGGCATTTCATCATACATAAAAGTACCCCAAGGGGTACTGAAAGCAGTTTTTTCTTTATCATCCTGATGCACTGCGATCTGATTGTAACCTAAAAAGCCATCAATCATAGACATTTTGTTATCTCCAACTACTTTTTCTAAAATGTGATCCATCTTAGGTAATGGGTAATTGTCTTTGAGTGATGATCGATTCAGGTTTCTGAAATCGACACACAATCTTATCTCACCATTTTTCTTTCTCACTGGGACTAGACTAGCTACCCACTCAGAATATCTCAGTGGAACTATGATTTTAGCATCCAGGAGTTTTCTGACCCCTTTTTCTATCACCGGTAATAAGATAGGGTTAATCTGCCTGATTTTATGCCTAAAAGGTTTGACACCTGGTTTTAATGGAATTTTATGTTCCATGATAGTCATATCATAAGTTCTCAACTCGTCATAAGACCAGGCAAAAACATCTTTGTATTTTTTAAGGAACTCAACATATGTACTCTTGATTTAGGGAGAGAAGTACATGGATACTTTAACTAATCTAGGACTCTCTTCGGTACCTATATTGCAATCTTCGACCTCTTCTGGTTGAGGCTGTAAGGCAGTCTTCAAAGGGATGTCATCATGATTAAAAAGCCTTTCTAAGGGAATCAGGCCCTTGGGTATCTGATTATTTTTCAAAAGAAGCATACGGTGATTTGCGATTTTATCCTGGAACTCTTGGGGGTCTTCCCCTTCCTACATGATCCAAATAGGATCATTTTGGTTCTCTTGGTCAGCATGCATTTCGACGAACTCGTCTACTATTTCTAAAAAAAATCGGAGGTGTTCATCATCCTCAAAGACTTGCCAATGTTGTATGTTATTGGGTATGGAAGGCCTATGTCTCATTTGTATATGATATTTTAGTTTGAAAGCAGTGGGAGGTGCGAAAGTCAAAGCAGCTTTGGCTAAAGAATCTCCCTGTTAATTTTCTTCTCTCGGAATGAAGTGAATATTAACAGAGGAGAAAAAATATTGATTAGGTCCCAAACACAATTTTGATATGACCTTAACTTAGGATGTTTGGCCTGGTACTAGCGATTAACTTGTTTCACGATCAACTCTGCATCACCAAAAACTTCCAAGTTTTTAATTTTCATTCTCCTAGCGACCTCTAACCCTAAAACTAGAGCTTCGTACTCACATAAGTTATTAGTGTGGTCAATGTTCCACTGTAGCCTATAAGAGAAAGGGATAACGAATTGGTTATCAAGTGCCACAAAAATTACTCCAGCCCCAGCTCCAAGATAAGATGAGGCACCGTCAAAAAACATTTTCCAAACCCCAGTGCTATATACATCCTGTTCTATTTGTTCTTTTTCTTTTTTATTTCCTGTACAACTTTCTTCTATACATGCATCTACATCATCATCTATAGATAATATACAATTACCTAAATCATGATCAACAATATATACAAGATAATTATTTGGGCTGAGAGGGTCACTAACCGTAAATGCTAACCTGGTTTCCCTGTACAATCGTGTGAACTGGCCTCTGAAAACTAGAATTTTTGCGTACGTCATATCAAGTTGAAGGGAACCTCCAAGTTTAGCACCCCAGGACTGGGATAAGAGCATGCCATATTTTGGGGGTATATCTGCGATGACCACATCTATTAAAACACTTTTTGCATGTACCTGTGCAAGGTTTACAACTAAGTCTTTTATCATGCCTATACACTTGACTTTCCTCGAGTCAAATGAATATAAATCTCCATAAGGCTTGGTGATTTCAAGGCCGAGTCTATCCATGATTGCTTTAGGCATCACATTGTGAGAGGCCCCAGAATCTAACATGCAGTTATGGAGCAGATGGTCGAAGATAGTCAAAGTGATGTAGAAAGGGGCAACAGTGTCTATGGCACCTTCGAAGTGTGGGCTGAAAATTATGTTGGGCTTATCATCTTCTAAGTTTATAACAATAGCCTGAATTTCATTTTCTGAAAAACTAATCATTTTAGCAATTTGTTTTCGGTATATTGGGTTTTTGGCCAGTTCGACAAGGGGAATTGGGATTTTGATCTTATTAATTTCATTCTCTAGATTAAAACTTGCAATGGTTTTGTCGATTTCCATGGTTTAATGAGTCTCCATCCCTTTCTTTTCAAATTTCCTTGGTTGAGGGGCCTTTGTTTCGGTAACAGGGGTGTCTAGTTTCTGCATGCTTAAGGGGGGAATTTCCACTGTCTTTGTTTTAATAGACTATATATTAGCGGTCTTAGTCCCTTTAGCCTATTTTTCAGTGATTTTTGAAACTGCTTCATCAGTTTCAACCCTCGGCAGTATCTTTTTAACCGGAGTGGTTGTGTAAACCCTGTTTCTAAGTCTTAGGTTATACTTCTGGTGGAGCTCGGCCATTATACCATCCGCTATTCCCTGATAGGTCAAATCTTCCAAAAAACTGTTGTTCTTGTTACTCTCAGTCTTATACTCTATAGTCATAGACTTTTCGTAATCATGTCTTGTTATATAAGGTTGTAGGTAATCATCGCCAAGATTGTTCATATCCTCTTCTAACTCCTTGAAATCCTCCAAGTCTTGTCCTCCTATAAATTTTTCACTTTTAAAAGGGGTTTGGATTTTCTTATCTTCATTCTTAATTTGTTTTTGGTGGCTTTGAGGATTAGGGTTCTTCCTAAACTCCTTTCTAGGGTAATTTTCATTCTTAGCTTGATCTAGCTCCATTCTCGATATTTTATTTGACAGTTCTTTGATGATTCTAGCCATATCATCCATTTTTTCTTCTGAGGATCTCCCCGATCCAGAGGGTCCTCCTTGTTCCCTGTATCTTCTGATTTCTTTGTTTCCAGTCTCAAATTTGGTTTTCATATTCCTTGATGCCATCGTGTTAGATTCAATTTCCAGGGCATCATCTTGCATCTTGGAAAGATTTGTTGATCTTCTCTCCCTTAATAATAGGGCGAAGTCGGGGTCAAAAGCTCCAATGAAAGTCACTTTCGTTGCAGGTTGTGAGGGTTTGACCTCGATTGGGATATTATTGTACAATTTATTGAATCGTTGGGTATACTCAAGAACTGATTCGGATTATTTCTTTCGAAGAGCTCCAAATTCAGTTAGATAATAAAGATGGTCTTTCCTCTCACCCCACTGTCTAATAAAAGTGTTTTCAAGTTCATCATACGACGATATAGATCCTGCAACTAGGCCTCAAAACCAGGTTCTTACTTGCCCTTCAAAGGTTTGAACCAAGAGTCTGGAGTAAACATCTTCATGTTCCAAACCAAGAATTTCAGCGAATTGATCGAAAAAAATTATGTGTTCAGCTGCCGTTAAATCGCCCTCTCCCGTGAACTTGGGCAAGTTTTTCATGTAATTTTTTGGTAAATCATGGAGAGGGACTGGTAGAACTAGAGGGCCATATCTTGTAGCAACCTTTGCAGATATTCAAGGAGGCGGTACTTGGCCGCCTGCTCCTCCTCCTGGACCACCTGTGGAGGCACCTCCTACCCCACCTGCTCCATCCACGACCATTGTGGCTTTAGCGGTAAAATTTTGAGGGTTATAAGGAAGGGTTTCAAGAAATTGGTTATCGACAGGGAGGAAACTTGAGAAAGAGGAGCTTGGGGAATGTGGACTAGTTCCCTCAGAACCATAGGGTGAGAATATAGAAGAATCAATAGGAGTTGAGTCAAGATATATATGATAATTGTTTGAGTTTTGAGAGGTGGGAAATCGAACCTCGAGAAGAGAGGGAGAATCGGTCGAAACAGGAAGTGAGGCAGATCTTCAATTTCTATTGGTGTGGGAAATGGATGAGAAAGCTTCGATCTTAAAAATAGGCAGAACCAAATCTGATTCAAGGGATGTAACTTTATCAGTGGGGTATCTCCCGTAAGGGGGTGGAATACTTGATTCACTGTGTTTATCTTTAGATTCAGACTGTGTAAATTTAGGTTGATAATTTTTATTTGTTGATGAGACAGTCTGCTGGAAGTATCTTCTTGATTTTAGAAATTTTTTTGGGTCAAAAAAAGGTGAAATTTGCTTATCGTCTGGATTCTTCCTGGAGTTCTTCTGGTTAAGAGTTAGTTTAAACAATGTGTAGTCACCAAGTGAAAGATAAAGGTAGCCTTAGAAGGTTTTTGAACTTTGTTCACTATTAAAGAAGGAAAGTGTCAATGTCGTTCTTCCCAGGGAAAAAGCTTCGTTTCTCCGTTCACCGAAAACAGCGCCAAAAAGATGTTGTTCCTGACTGTATACTTTAAGTCTCTAAAGTATACTATCAATGCATCTGAAAAGATAGAGGAAGTTGAGGACATAAAAATCAATGATTAAAAGGTGAGGGCTATAATTGGTTTCTCAACTGTCTCTGTCAAAATTCACAGTTTTCCTGAATGTTGATATCTCTCTCAATTGTTGCCCATGAACGTTCTAACTCAACCCAGTTATTTGTTGTTTGTAAGATAGCATTAAATAAATTTAGAGCGATGTTTGTTTGATCCGAAAAACCAGGTTCAATGTTAGGCTGCCTTGAAAATGGTACTGTCATGGAGGATAAAGGTAAAGGAGATATAATTCTGTATTTTCTTTTTAGGATTCATTATCTCTATTTCACAATGCGAAGAAGATGATTTTCAAACACGAATTAATAGGATGACTAAATTGTAGGTCGTTTCTTGTATCTGAGTTAAATTTAAAGGAAAAGAAACATGCATGATATGAGGAAAAACATGAAGCTATTAACAAGGTGAGGCATCAATTTAAGAGGAATCTCATGTTGAAACAGAAGTCTGTGAAACAAGAACAAATTAATGAAGCATATGATATTGGAATCTAAACATTTACAGGTCTTGTATCTGTTGATAACCGATACAGAAGAAAAATTGTAAATGATTTAAATAACAAGAATAATAATTTCCACAGTAGAGGTTGTACTAAATTTTAGCCAAGCATTCATCAATTAGACATATGAAAGAAAGATGAGATGACAGGGAAACACATAACTCAGACGTGACAAAATCTGGAATCTTCAATATGCATTTCTAATAATTCAGAGTCTCTTCAAAATTTACCTTGTCAAAATGTATTTTTTTTAGAGAAAGAAAAAAGCCCCTCTTTCTGTCCTTGCTCCTTGTATTTATACAAGGTCATCAATACTTGATGGTTAGCAATCTCCTACATTTTAGGAGAAAAATAGTTACAAAACTGCAACCTTAACCGTTGCATGATTAACTTTTGTTTGTCTATCGTTTCAATAGTATAAGTTTTCAAACGATACTTCATTGTTTAGTTGAAGTCTCTCCCTCTTTTGATGTTATACATCCAATACATTTCTCTAGAAAATGAACAAAATTTCTAGGAGGTGTCGGAGGATCCATAGTCTCAAATAGATAAAACTTTCTTTGTACCTTTGGAAACTGGTCTTCAAAGCTTTATCAACAAACCTGATCACTTGCAACTTTAAATTGGGTTGTACCAGCCATCTGTCTATTAGGCTGGCATCGATTTCCTTCAACTGTGAAATCTCCGCCTGAATCTCCTTCAAGCCCTCTTTGCACTTCAACTGTTGTTTCACAATGTTTATGTGCCCCAGTGGCTTAGAGCAATCATTTCTTTCAATACCTAATTCTTGCTTATCCGAAGAATCAAAGATTCCCTCACAGTCGTCTTTGATTTCTTTGACTATCTTTTTGTTTTCGGATATGTTTGTTTCCCATACCTTGAGCATGATGTCTCCTCTTATCTATTATGTGATAGAAAGCATTAGATTTTTCACCATCTCTCTATTTCCTGAACATGCAACTGCTTTCTGGAAGGTATTCCTTGTTTCTTTAGCCTCCTTTTCCAGTAAAATAATATTATCAAGAGATTTGCTTACCTCTTGAAAGTAATTCTGGATGATCTCTATTTTGGAGATCAATTTATGTTGCTCGGATTCTATCTTTGTATGTGATTCCAACGAGAGGGTCTAGAAAGCCTTTAAGTCTACAACCCGGCCTTCTGTCAAATTTAACTTAGCCTGTAGTTGTTTTACAAACTCCTTTTGTTGAGCAACCTGCACCTGACTTTCTTGTATTCTCTAGTTCATTTCGTTCAGGATTGATTTGGGTGATTGAATTTCTTGCCTCTCGACAGCTCTGGCCTGCTCCAAGATTTTATTTACCTCTTCTCTAATGTTTTTCTCAGCATTCTTTAATGGGTCTTGCAATTGAGCTATTATGTGGTTACTCTTCTTTATCTTTGTTCTCATGTTTTCCACAGTAAAAAGGTTTGATGTTTCCATGGCTCCCATGGAGCCTGCTACCTCTGTAGCAAAATCCTCCTCTTCCAAATTCTAGCCATCCACTAAGGCCCTATGCTTCTTCACCATACCCCCCTCCCTCATATACATCTCTTGTTTTAGGACATCCTTCCTCTTTTTGCTGAAAAAATAATAAGACGGAGGGATCTAATCTCTAGAGATAGGGGTGAGATCGCTAACATATATAGCTCCCATCTGTGGGAGTCCAAAAGTGGACTGTAAAGGGGTTAAGGAAGATATGGGACTTCCTAGCTCTGTATATCTTGTCTCTCCTATGGCCTTAGGTATATTGACATCAACAGTAGGTGATGGAGGAGGAGTGGACTTACTGGACTTGGGAGGTGTCATGGGCCTCCTCTCTGTTTCCATCTCTAGATTTTATGTCTGTAAGGCCTCTTCATTTTGTGAAGACCTTTCAGTCTCCTGTGGAAATTCTTCAATATTGAATTTATCTTGTGCTTCTTGTCCGAAACCTGGAGGAGTATCTTCTGGTTCTTAATGAAGGGTGATTTCTTCTCCTTGCAATACTTTGGGAAGACCACTTTGTCTATCCTTCTGGAAGGTTTGAAAACTAGCTTTCAAATTGGATGATAGTGTCTGTACCCTCTCTAACACCTCCTCATAGGTCCTAGTCCCTTTGAGCATGTCATCACAAGGGGACTTCTCATGTTCATAAGCCTTCATATTACAGTGGGCCATGTGTTTTCCCACTAACTGGTAAGGGTCGTGCTTAGTTATCGCTAATAATGTTTTAAAAAACAACTTAACCTTAATCTCAGACTTTGTTTAAAGAAAACGCGATTTCGCATTTCGGAACTTTAGGGATCCTGTTGTCAGGAGATATGTCATAAGCAAACCCCAGATCGTGAAATTGCGATGGGATTAGTGAGGTGCTAATCATTTGTATTGATGCTTTAATTAATCAATATTAGTGAACAATTATTTTTTACTTTTACTTTTCGGAAAATTGAGGATCGGGAGTTCGAAGGATGAGAGTTTGAAAATGATTAGTAGAAGGAAACCCGAATCACAAAAGATTAATGGAAAGATGATTGCGTTCAAGAGTTTAATTAATTATGAATTAAAGAGTGCTTTGTGGAAAGCGATGGAAAATTTAACACTTATTTCTTCCCCCCCCCTTATTTTTTTTTTAATATCTTAAACGGTGTTGACCGCCTATTCAGCACAGGGGTCAACTCATGTATCATGAAGTATTTATCTATGTTGAAGACAGAGATGGTTCTACTGGGTATCTGTTACCCCAGCACTTAAATTTTTGTAAACGGAATTTCCGCACCCCTGCGTGGGTCTATAATGTAATAATGTCTGCATGGATCATAGTTAGGTCAG
>ML860413.1:28631-49596 GCA_009831015.1 Picea engelmannii
GGTGGAATTGGGAGTTAAGGCACACATCTAGTTAGGGGGTGGGAAATCTAAAATATTTAAGAAGATACACTAGTTGCATAGATCACATTGTGTATGTTTGGGAAGTAGATGTATTGATAGGCCAACACATATTGTGATAATCTTGTTGCTTTATCTTTTACTTGCAATTAATTGCTTTATCTTTCATGTTGATGTGATATATTGGTTCATTTATCATTGAATATTTGGCTAATCAATCTATTATGGTGTGGATAAAGTAAGTGATTGAGTATCCCACTTGGGGAGGCATCACTTGCTTTCATCCTTAAGTGCTTGAGTGGTTAGATGCCATTGAAGGCAGTCCAAGTGGAGTAAGTGCCACTTGGGGCATGCTTGGCCCTAGTGTGTGAATTCCTTTTATCTCTTGTATATCTTGTTGATTTGTATATCTTGTATCTAGTTTTCAGATCTTGTATTTTGTTGTAAACTTATAACACTCTTTGTAACGAGACACCCTTAAACATAGTTGACCCCATAGCCCAACATTAGGCACTAGTCCTTAGCTGACTTAGGGAAGGGGTTGACTCTCATTTAGACTTAGACTTGCACTTGCATTGCTACTTGTCATTCTTAGGCTAGTTTTCCCTTTGGCCTATAATCAATTGAAACTAACTCCTAGAACATTGTAATTAAAATTAACTTAGTAACCAGGGACTACCCCCCTTGGATTCCCTAGGAGTAAGCCTAGACGGAAGAAGTTCCTGTCAAGGTGACAGTGTGGGCAGGAACTTAGACATTGTGTCTCCGAGGGCACACTAAGTGAGTAGGACTTAACTCACATTTGCAAGTGTGCATTAGGACGGCAACAAACGGTTTCGATATTTCGGCACCAGGAAATTGGGATGGTTGAAGATCATACCTCGAGAAGAACCGAATCTCGAAACCCAAAAAGGAATGGAAGACTCTGACTCCCTTTTTTGGACTAAGGGAAACTCCATGACTTAGGAAAAGATGAAGCTTCAGTTTTAAAGGGTATAAAAATTAAACTTCGTGTCAACAACAACCATAACACATGATATACATGGTTCACCCCCAACCTGGGGCTACGTCCACCAACTCTTCTTCTCTTTATTGTCTTATTTCAATCATCTACATGCAGAGATCCACAAGATCCTACTTTGCATAGGACAGGGGATCTGTGTGCACTCCGCTAGATCCTCCTTCCCCGAGCTAGGTTACAACACAAATCCCTCTTACAATCTACACAAGATTCTTACATCCACTTGCACTTATCTCTGCAAGTGTTCAACACAACATGCACAAAGCATTTAAAACTACCACTTGCACTTAGCACAACATCACACACATAACTCTCTCCTTACATCGCCTAGCTACTTATTTATACATTACAAAAGGGGCCTAAACATGGGTAAACCCATGGGACGACATCCCCATACCCATTACATAAACCCTAACCAGAAAATACTATAAGAAGGGGCCGAGATCCCATGATCTATGGTTTGACTTGCGCTCCGCCTTCGACCAGCCTGTCGAAGTCCCAAAAAGAGGTCAAACATGACCAAGGTTCTTCAAAAATTGGTCAAGGGCCAACAGGCCCCCAACACTCACCTGTGACTCATCCCGAGTCACTCTGATCTGGGTATCTCTGCCTCAAAAGCCTCGATCTTAGCTCAAGCTGCTTCGAACTACTGCTTCACTAGGGCCTCCTACTCGGTGAACTCTTGAATAACTACCTCGTTCACAGGTCTTAAATGTTGTTCAACTGTGGTGACTACTTTCTCTAGTTATGCTCCTCGTCCTTCAATCTCCTCAAAAAGTAGGCAACTTGCATCCTGAACTGGTTGGAGCTTCTGAGTCACTTCCATGACTTTGCTCTGTATGGAATGGACCTACTGTTGAACAGTGCATTGTTCCTGGGATCTTTTCATTTTCTCAACTGCTGACAAGAGATTCAACTGGCCGGCTTGCACTGATGTTGCTTGTTGCTTTGCCTCCTGGAGATGTGACTCCAGTGTATTTAGTTCAAGGTCCTCTATCAATCACTCATAAGTTTGTGCACTTCGATTGCTAAGTTGTTTACATTCCAAAGATAAGGCTTTAATTTTCTCAACTGCGCTCTGGGCAATTTCTTCTCTTTGGTATTGCACGTCCTGCAAAGTGCTAGGTATTGTTTGTAGCTCTAGATCTACTATCCTTTGTTGAAGGTGTTGGATGGCTTCAGCAAGCTTCGCTACTAGATTATCCATTGGGTATTCCTCCTTTTTCTCTAAGCCCGTCACAGAGCGAAGTGCTCTGTTTACTGCTTCTTTAACTCCGACCTTCTCTGTGAGTAGTTGTTCTTTCTCTTGTTGGATTTGCGCTCTCTCCTCTTCAAAATTTGTTTCGAGGTCTTCTTTTTCCTACTGTGCAACCTGGTGTTTCTCTATGACTTCCTCTTGTACTTCCTTCTGGGCCTCTGTGGCCTATCTTTTTTCTTCTTGGACATGACAAAGGTGAACTTCGGTCGCATTAGCTAGTCTACGTAGTTGGGTAGGCACATCTCCCAACTCTGTTTCCTCTGATGGCGAGGGTGAAGTAGACATTGCGCGACTGGAGTGAAGGGCTTGTTGTACCCCAATCAGCTATGCTTCAAGAATTTCATACATGGTTTCTTGTTTTGCTTCATTTCTCGCAAAATATCTTCTTAGGCGTCTGAAATAGCTGCGATAATCAAGTCGAAGTCATCAACCATGAGCACAGTATGCAGCTTCGACTTACTAGCTTTGGACTTCTTCCACGATGTCGGTTTTGTGGGGGAAACCTTTCTTTTCTTGGATGTTTCGGCCTGATCAATGGGATCTCTAAGCGGTGTTACTTTGCCTTGTTTCTATTTATATTCTTCTCCCTTGTCCTCTTCCTTTTCTACTTCGTCATCACCTCCTCCTCCTGGTGATTTTGAAGTAGTTTCCTCTAATGCACTGCTTAGCTTATGTACCTCTTATGTCTTCTTCCTTCAACTACTTCCAGGTGTATCATACTCTTAGCGGGTGACCACCGGACTTCCGATTAGAACAGGGTCGGAAAATTATGCGGGGTCAACAGGGATAAGGAGCTCTATAGGTCATTCCTTAGTTATTTCTTCTAGGTGCTCGTCTGTGAGATTGTAATAACTATGTAGTACTTATTTGTGTTCGTCTCCACGGGCAGTGATATAGATAAAATGTCTGTCTGCGTGTAACTTCACAAATGGCCTGAACCTGTGCAGGGTGTTCGACGTCATACGAGGGATAACCTCAATATCCCTCTTCAATTGTAGGTAGTAGGGGTGGAACACCATGTTTGACTGCCATTGTTTCCCCATATTGCTCGAATAATAGAGCATGGTGAATTTGGCAGCTAAGGGTTCAAATGGATCTATTTCAGGGAAGGTCGTACCTTCTGGCATCTCCCAAGCAATGAACACGATGAGCATCAAAAGCCAACTGAAGTGGAACTCGTAGCCCTGATCTTGAGCTTTACGGTAGTCTTGGTCTAACTAGTTAACTAAGTAGCTTGCCCAGTTCATTTGTAGCCCCTCCACGCATTTTCCTGTGAGGTCAACAACAAACCCTGTGACCTACGTGAGTTTGTTCATCCTAATTAGCTTACCAACAATAAAATGGAAAGCAAGGCACACTGCGCCATTCTGGATGGAGGCTATATTGTAGCCTCGCTTCCCCTTCTCCACATAGTCATAGGTATCTTTAATCTTCTACGCCAGTGCGCAGTCTGCAGCCTTCTCTGGGTAAAAGTCTTGCGGTTCTGGTCCATACATGCTCAATTCGATGATCCAATGAATCAGTGCCAGATCGACAATGATGCATCTGTATAGCCATAGATAACTGCCATGGAAGCTATAGATCAGGATTTTAACGCATGCGTTAACCTCCTGGTGCCTTCCAAAATGGGTTATTTTCATCACATTCAGAATAGTGGACCTCGCGATGTCCATAGTCAATGGTTGGGGGGTGATCTTCAACTACTTCCCCTTCATTCTGGTCAAATATCTATGAGGGGCGAGCATGTTGTAGTTTTTTCAATCTCCTAGGTTGAAGTCGTTGATATTCAACGTCAAAATCTTATCCAGCTGAGGCTTGCGTGTGCGTATCCCCTTCGGGAGGTACGTAGTAATCAAGGTGTAGTTGAAGTCCCTTGGGACTCTATCACGACTCACCGTGTCGGCCATAGGCGGGATGTATTTGGGCAGGATGGATGGGATGAGCTTTGCATTCGCCAATTCATCGCGATGCATGCTTCGTTTCTCTATCGCAGCTCGGGATGGTCCAGATCCATGAGCAGTCGATGGGGATGCTTGCACTACTCTTGTCGATGAAGCTTCAATCATTGAATACCTTACTTTTTCAGCCATTAGATCGATTAGGATTTCGTCTACTGACTTTTCTACTGTGTTTAGTTCATCCGACATGTAAGCTCAAGATCGGATAACTCAGGTCAATGAACAAACGCTCAATGTAATAGAATAGGTGGTGAATTCTCAGTAAACATAGCATGGTAACAATGAGTTATCTTGTTGGCTTAGATACAATTCATAAAAGTGTTCTCGGTGAAACAGTCGACGGAATAAGTAAACAACGATGTAATGGATCCCTGGACCAATGGACAAGAAGCCTTCATGAATGCATTTTTGTCAGTTATGTCGAGGTCCCAATGGTCCGATGGTGAGATTTCTGATCATAACTGTCATTCTAACCGTTCGTGAGTGTCAATCTAACGGTCATAATGCCTCTAATGGTTATATTGATCCACCATGGAGAAGTGCCAATCTGAGCTGCTCTGATATTTCGCCGAAGTTCAAATTCTGGAGACCTTCCTTCTACAAAGTCTTCTCTGGAACTTCCTATAATTTCTCTAACTTTGTTTTCTTCTTGCTGAGATTTCTATCCTTATTCCCTTTGATTGGCATCTCAGTATTCCTCTTTCCATTATGATTCTTATCTCCTCTTGGCATAGTAACTTCGCGTTGTTGATGATATTTCCAAGGGTTCAAGGGAAATACTTATTCTGTGTCTGGGTAGGTGCTCTACTCTCCTGTACAGACAAGTGTTTCAAGTATTCCTATGTTCTTTCAACTTCGACATCTAGATTTATGGTCCACAAAAGCTCCGACTAGTTTTCTTGTTCTTTCAGTAAGTGTGTTATTCTCCTAGTCATAAAGTCTCTTAGTTCTTTCTTTTTCTATTCGAGAGATTCCTCTTCTTTTCTTCGGGTCTAATCTTTCTCAATCCAGGTTTTTCCTAGTAACATAGAAAATGGGGCATTGTTCTCAATAAATTTAACAACCTCAAATTCTTCCTCTGTCGAAGTTCCATGAGCACTCATAGATGTTTGGGTAAGTCTTCCACATAGGGTTATCAACTTTCCTCTAAATAATCCTATTCCTCCCAATGAAAGAGATCATAGCAGGCTTTCCCAAAATTTCCCAAGTTCTGTATGTTATGATATTCACCTGTGTTTCCTCATCCAGAACGCAGTCAATGTCGAAGTCTCCTATTCTTGTTTCTATGCACTCTTTTTCTTTGAAGATCTCTGATAAGTTGATATCTCTGTGATCATTCAGGGTTTCTTTCATTTGTAGTAATACAGTTTCTGATTCTTTCTGGGGTTCTTCCATAGTCTCAGTTTCTTGGCCTTCCTCAGGGTTTTCTTGTCTCATATTTACTCATTCAACCTCAGCAATCATTCTAGGGCAATCCAGAACTTCATGGTCCATAGCTTTACAACAAAGACAACTAGGTCTTCTACCAGGGCATTTCTTAGCAAGATGTCCCAATCTTCTGCAACTGTAACAAAGAGTTAATCCTCTCTTTCTCTTAAATGATCCCAGACCTTTCTTGTACTGTGCACTAGGATCATAGTAGCTAACCTGCAAAAACAAATTACTAGGATCCTGCATCCATTTATTAGTCCAAAACTCCTTTCTATGCATAGGAATAACATACCTTTCACAATTTCTATCAGATCTACTCATATCAAATCTTCTTTCTTCTAGTTGTGCCCTAGTTTTAAGACTAGGACAAAATTTATTAAACATACCTAGATCCATTCTTTTGAAACAAAAATTTCCACTTGTCTTACCTTTAATAGAGCACAAAGCTTTAAGATCTTACCTCTTTTCTTCAGATCTGCCTCATCTCTTAGTACAGAGCTTCGCAAGTCAAGTAGATTATTGTGCACTAGGGCAATAGATATATGCACAGATATTTCTCTTTTCTTCAGTTCCTAGCAATCACAGTTTTAGGTCCTGACAACATAACCATTTGTCGGCACATGGGCAGACCCAGGGTTCAATGCTTCAACAACGCACCAACAAAACCCTAACTACCAGCCCTTTCGGAAACACCTGTGAAGCAGATGAAGTCTCACCCGAGGTAGAGGCAGGGGTGGTTGTAGGACTCAAATGTCTGCAACCTAGCTGGGACACAGATATGTGATTACAACACCTTAACAGAGCAATTAGGTTTATCATTCATTAGTACTTAATCTTAGTTCACAGCACAGATAAACCTTAATTACAGAGCAACAGAGTATTCAACCAGATCTAACACATCCAAGCATTAAGCACATCAAAATAGATCAGATCTAACATTCACTCACATGGCTAAGCACTAAGATATCATATCAGATATATCTAAACATTAAGCAAAAAACATAAATTACATGAACAATATAACAACCATAATGCACAAAGAAACCATAACACAGGATATACGTGGTTCACCCCCAGCCTGGGGCTATGTCCACCAACTCTTCTTCTCTTTATTGTCTTATGTCAATCATCTACATGCATAGAGCCACAAGATCCTACTCCGCATAGGACAGGGGATCTGTGCACACTCCGCCAGATCTTCCTTCCTCGAGCTAGGTTACAACACAAAGCCCTCTTACAATCTACGTAAGCTTCTTACATCCACTTTCACTTAGCTTTGCAAGTGTTCAACACAGCATGCACAAATAATTTACAACTATCACTTGAACTTAACACAACATCACACACATAGCTCTCTCCTTACATCGCCTAGCTACTTATTTATACATTACAAAAGGGGCCTAAACATGGGTAAACCCATGAGCCGACATCCCCATACCCGTTACATAAACCCTAACCCCAAAACTACCGTAAGAAGGAGCTGAGATCCCATGATCTATGCTTCAACTTGTGCTCTGCCTTCGACCAGCCTATTGAAGTCCCAACAAGTGGTCAAACATAACCAAGGTTCTTCAAAACTTGGTCAAGGGCCAACAGGCCCCCAACACTCACCTGTGACTCATCCCGGGTCACTCTGATCTGGGTAGCTCTGTCTCAAAAGTGTCGAACTTGGCTCGAGCTGCTTCGACCTACTACTTCGCTAGGGCCTCCTCCTCGGCAAACTCCTGAATAACTGCCTCATTCATAGGTCCTTCTAAACGTTGTTCAACTGCGGTCATTAATTTCTCTAGTTCTGCTCCTCATCCTTCAATCTCCTCAAAAAGTAGGCAAGCTGCATCCTGGACTGGATGGAGATTCTGAGTCACTTCCATGAATTTTCTATGTATGGCATGGACCTGCTGTTGAACAGTGTGTTGTTCCTGAGATCTTTTCATTCGCTCAACTGCTAATAGGAACTTCAACTAGGCCTGCACTGATGTTGCTTGTTGCTTTGCCTCCTGGAGCTATGACTACAGTGTCTTTAGTTTAGGGTCCTTTGTCAGTCACTCATACGTTTTTGCACTTCAACGACCAATTTGTTTACATTCCAAAGCTAAGGCTTTGATTCTCTCAACTACGCTCCGGGAAGTTTCTTCTCTTTGGTCTCGCACGTCCTGCAGAGTGCTTGGTACTATTTGTAGCTCTAGATATGCTATCCTCTGTTGAAGTTGTTGGATGGCTTTAGCAAGCTTTGCTACTTGATTCTCCACTGGGTCATCCTCCTTTTTCTCTAATCCTGTCACAGAGTGAAGTGCTCTGTTTACTGCTTCTTTGACTTTGATCTGCTCTGCGAGTAGTTGTTCTTTCTCCTGAGGGATCTGCGCTCTCTCCTCTTCGAAATTTGTTTGGAGGTCATCTTTTTCCTGTTGTGCAACCCGGAGTTTCTCTATGACTTCCTCTTGTACTTGATTCAGGCCCTCTGTGGCTTGTTATTTTTCTTCTTGGACACGACGAAGGTCAACTTTGGTCGCATTGGCTAGTCTACAAAGTCGGGTAGGCACATCTCCCAACTCTATTTCTTCTGATGGCAGTGACGTAGTAGACACTGGGTGAATAGAGTGAAGGGATTGTTGTACCCATCTCAGGTCTGCTTCAAGCCTTTCATACATGGTTTCCTATTTTGCTTCATTTCTCTGCAAAATATCTTCTGAGACATCTGATATAGCTGCGATAATGAAGTTGAAGTCATCGACTGTGAGCACAGTCTGCAGCTTCGGCTTACTAGCTTTGGACTTCTTCCGTGATGTGGGTTTCGTGGGGGAAACATTTCTTTTCTTGGATTTTTTGGCCTCATCAACGGGATCTCTAGGCGATGTTACTTCACCTTGTTTTTGTTTATCTTCTTCTCCCTTGTCCTCTTCCTTGTCTACTTCTTCATCACCTCCTCCTTCTAGTGATTTTGAAGTAGTTTCCTCTGATTCACTGCTCAGCTTATGTACCTCTTTTGTCTTCTTCCTTTTGCTACTTCTAGGTGTATCATACTCTTTACGAGTGACCACCGGACTTTCAATTAGATCGGGGTCAGACAATTCCTACGGGGTCAATAGGGATAAGGAGCTTTGCAGGTCATTCCTTAGTTATTTATTCTAGGTCCTCCTCTGTGATCTTTTAATAACTCTGTAGTACTTCTTTGTGTTCATCTCTGTGGGCAGTGATATACATAAAATGTATGTCTACGTGGAACTTCACAAATGGCCTAAACTTGTTCAGGGTGTTCGGCGTCATATGAGGGAGAGCCTCAATATCCCTCTTCAACTACAGGTAGTAGGTGTGGAACACCGTGTTTTACCGCCATTTTTTCCCCATATCACTCAAATACTAGAGTGTGGTAAACTTCATGACTAAGTGTTCAGATGGCTCTATTTTAGGGAAGGTCGCACCTTCTGGCATCTCCCAAGCAATTAATGCGATGAGGATCAACAACCAATCGAAGTGGAACTCGTAGCCCTGATCTTGAGCTTCGTTGTAGTCTTGTTCTAACTGGTTAACTAAGTATCTTTCCCAGTTCATTTGTAGCCCCTCCACGCATTTTCCTACGAGGTCAACAACAAACCCTATGACCTGCGTGGGTTTGTTCTTCTGGACTAGCTTACCAGCAAGCAAGGCACACTACGCCAATATGGATGGAGGCTACCTTGTAGCCTCGATTCCCCTTCTCCACATCGTTGTAGGTATCTTTAATCTTCTACATCAGGGCATGGTCTACAGCCTTTCCTGGGTAAAAGTCTTGCGGGTCTGGTCCATGCATGCTCAATCCAATGATCCGATGGATCAACACCAGATCGACGGTGATGCGTCTGTCTAGCCATAGATAGCTGCCACGGAATATTGACAATAGGAGATTAATACATGCGTTAACCTCCTGGTGCCTTTTGAAATGGATTATTTTCATCACGTTCAGAATAGTGGACCTCACGATGTCCATAGTCCATGGTTGGGGGATGATCTTTGACTACTTCCCCTTCATTCTGGTCAAATATCTATGAGGGGAAAGCATGTTGTATTTCTTGCGATCTCCTAGGTTGAAGTTGTTGATATTCAACATCAGAATCTTATCCAGCTGAGGCTTGCATGTGTGTATCCCCTTCAGGAGGTACGCAGTAATGAAGGTGTAGTTGAAGTCCCTAGGGACACTTTCACGACTCACCGCGTCGGCCAGAGGTGGGATGTAGTCAGGTAGGATGGATGGGATGAGCTTCACGTTCGCCAAGTCATCATGATGCTTGGTTCATTTCTCTATCGCAACTCAGGATGGTCCAAATCCACGAGTAGTCGATGGGGATGCTTGCACTCCTCTCGTCGATGAAGCTTGAATCCTTGAGAAAAATACTTTTTCAGCCATTAGATCGATTAGGATTTCTTCTACTAACTTTTCTACCGCATTGAATTCATCTGACATGCACGCTCGAGATCAGATAACTAAGGTCAATGAACAAATGCTCAATGCAATAAAACAGGTGGCGAAGTCTCAGTAAACACAGCGTGGAAAAAATGAGTTCTCTTGTTGGCTCAGACACAATTCGTAAAAGTATTCTCAATGCAACAGTCGATGGAATAAGTAGACATCGATGTAATGGATCCCTCCAATGGACAAGAAGCCTTCCTCAATCCAGTTTTGTCTGTTATGGCGGGGTCCCAACAGCTCGATGGCGAGATTTATTATCATAACTGTCGCTCTAACAGTTTGGGTGCATCAATCTAACGGTCATAATGCCTCTAATAGTTATATTGCTCTGCCATGGTGAAGTTCCAATCTGAGCTTCTCTGATATTCCGACGAAGTTCAAATTCTGGAGACCTTCCTTATATGAAGTCTTCTCTAGAACTTCCTGTAATTTCTCTAAATTTTATTTCATCTTGCTGAGATTTCTATCCTTCTTCATTGTGATCTGCATCCCGGTATTCCTCTTTCCATTCTAATTCTTATCTCCTCTTGGCATAGTAACTTCACACTATTGATGATATTTCCTAGGGTTCAAGGGAAATACTTATTCTTTGTCTGGACTAGGTTCTCTACTCTCCTGTACAAACAGGTGTTTCAAGTCTTCCTGTTCTCTTTCAACTTCGACATCTAGATTTTTGGTCCACAGTAGCTCTGACTGGTTTTCTTGTTCTTTCAATAAGTGTGCTATTCTCTCAGTCTTGAAGTCTCTTAGTTCTTTATTTTTATGTTTGAGAGCTTCCTCTTCTTTTCTTCGGGTTTGATCTTTCTCAATCCAGGTTTTTCCTAGTAACATAAAAAATGGGGCATTGTTCTCCATAAATTTAACAAATTCAAATTCTTCCTCTGTTGAAGTTCCATGATCACTCATAGATGTCTGGGTAAGTCTTCCACATAGGGTTATCAACTTTCCTCTAAATAATCATATTCTTCCCAATGAAGGAATCATAGTAGGCTTTCCCAAAATTTCTCAAGTTTTTTATGTTATGATATTCACCTTTGTTTCCTCATCTAGAACACAGTCAATGTCGAAGTCTCCTATTCTTGTTTCTATGCACTCTTTTTCTTTGAAGATCTCTGATAAGTTGATATCTTTGTGATCATTCAGGGTTTCTTTCATTTGTAGTAATACAGTTTTTTATTCTTTCTGGGGTTCTGCCATGGTCTCAATTTCTTGGCCTTCCTCAGGGTTTTCTAGTCTCATATTTATTCGTTCAACCTTAGCAATCATTCTAGGGAAATCCAGAACTTCATGGTCCATAGCTTTACAACAAATAAAACTAGGTCTTCTACTAGGGCATTCCTTAGCAAAATGTCTCGGTCCTCTGCAACTATAACAAAGAGTTAATCCTCTATTTATCTTAAATGATTCCAAACCTTTCTTGTACTGCGCACTAGGATCATAGTAGCTAACATGTAAAAAAAAAAATCCAGGATCCTGCATCCATTTGTTAATCCAAAACTCCTTTCTATGCATAGGAATAACATACCTTTCACAATTTCTATCAGATCTACTCATATCAAATCTTGTTTCTTCTAGATGTGACCTAGTTTTCAGATTAGGAAAAAAATATATTAAACATACCTAGATCCATTCTTTTGAAACAAAAATTTCCACTTATATTACCTTTAACAGAGCACAAAGCTGTAAGATCTTACCTCTTTTCTTCAAATCTGGCTCCTCTCTTAGTACAGAGCTTCGCTAGTCAAGTAGAGTACTGCGCACTAGGGAAATATATCTATGCACAGAGCTTTCTCTTTTCTTCAGTTCCCAACAATCACAGTTTCAGGTACCGGCAATAGAACCATTTGTTGGTACATGGGCAGAACCAGGGTTCAACACTTCAAAAATGCACCAACAAAACCCTAACTACCGGCCCTTTCAGAAGCATCTGCGAAGAAGATGAAGTCTCACCCTAGGTAGAGGCAGTAGTGGTTGCAAGACTCAGATGTCTGCAACCTAGCCGGGAGAAGGATCTTTGCTTACAATATACACAATCTTCTTACATCCACTTGCACTTAGCTCTGCAAGTGTTCAACATAGCATGCACAAATCATTTACAACTATCACTTGCACTTAGCGCAACATCACACACATATGTCTCTCCTTACATCGCCTAGCTACTTATTTATACATTACAAAAGGGGCTTAAACATGGGTAAACCCATGGGTCGACATCCCCATACCTGTTACATAAACCCTAAACCCAAAACTTCCCTAAGAAGGGGCCGAGATCTCGCGATATCTGCTTCGACTTGTGCTCTGCCTTCGACCAGCCTGTCGAAGTCCCAAAAAGAGGTTGAACATGACCAAGGTTCTTCAAAACTTGGTCAAGGGACAACAATTCTCCCCTCCAACACTGGCTTGTTGACCAGGTACTTAAGGGCTAAATGATTTGTGAACATCTTAAAATGTTTTCCTAGTAAGTAATGTCTGAACTTCTGCAACGCATAGACCATAGTTAGGCCTTCCCTCTCTGTAGTATTGTATTTCTTCTCTGATTCTGACAGTTTTCTTCTTGCAAATGATATAGGATGATCCAAATCTCTTGCTCTTGGTTGCGCCAAAATATATCCAAGTGCTATGAATGATGCATCTACATGTACATTGAATGTCTTCTCCTAGTCTGGGAATACTAGTATTGGCATTGTTACCATATTTTCTTTCACCGTATCCAGACAGTGTCGACAATCTTCATTCCACTGGAACTTTGTATATTTCCTTAATAGTTTCTCCATTGGCACGGTGATCTACGCATACCCTTTGATAATTATTTTGTAGTATCATGTGTGTCCAATGTTTTTCTTAGTTGACGAACTGTTTTTGGTGGTGGTGGGTTAATGATTATTGTAATCTTTGCAGGATCTACTAGTAAACCTTGCTTGCATACTATATGGCCCAATAGTATCCCAAACAGTGTTCCGAAGATGCACTTCTTGATGTTTAATGATATCTGTCATTGTCTGCATCTTTCTAACATCGGTCACAAGACCTCTACATGGTCTTTCAATAGTCTATAGACTGTCTAATCATCCAAGTATACCTCTAGAAATTGGTGGATAAATTCTTTAAACACAGCTATGACTACTCTGAAAAATATTGTTGGTGCATTCTTCAATCTGAACGACATGACTGTGTATTGGTAGGATCCCCATTCCATAGAAAAACTGGTCTTGTATCTGTCTTCCAAATCTATCTTGATCTTATGTTATCCTGAAAATTCATTGGTAAATGAATAAATTTCATGTCCTCCTACGTTCTCCAACACTTCGTCCATGAAAGGTGTAGGGAACGGATCATGTAGACATGCATCATTCAACTTCCTCATGTCAACGCATATTCTTATCCCGCCTTGTTTTTTCTCTTGAACTACCATCGGTCTTATCCATTATGATTCTTCCATAGGTTCTATGATGTCGGCTTCGAGCATCCTGTCGATCTTAGCTTTGATTTTTTTCTTATATATTGGATTTAGTCTCTATGGTCGTTGTTTAATCGGTCTTGCCTCAGCTCTTAGCGGTATTTTCATTTCACCTAGATCTCCTGCTATGCCCTTCATTTATGTAAACATTGTGGGAAATAGATCGATGTACTCGCGCAGTAACTCTGTTATGATTTCTACTATTTGGTCATCCCAATAGTCCCCAATACTAGCCATTTTGGGATTCTCAACTGTCCCAATGTTGACTTTCTTCACCTTGATCGACACAACAATTATTTTTTATTCTAGAGGTGGACCTTCCACTTCTCTTTTGCCTTCCACTTCCTCGTTCTGAATATCACGCGGATCGTCTTCACCTGGTATTTATTCTTGCACATGGTAACATGACAACAGTTCTTTCATTGTCTGTATGTTCTGTTGTTGTTCCTCTGTGATGAGTTCAACTTCTAGTTCCTGAATGAATATCACCCCTCTTATATGCTTAAGTGTTGCATATATGTTGGGGTTCTCATGTTCAAATGAGAAAGTAACTATAAATTTATGCTGCAATATTGTCCAGCTCATAGTTCCTCTATGCAGTTCCTGGTTTGTATATCAGTTTGTTGGTATGCCCTCTATTGTGTGTACAAAATGATGAGGCCATTCCTCTGGGGGTGTCATTTTCCACAATGCTCTGCACTTATCCAAATGTTCCGTTGGTGCCCCCTATCCATCATATTTCTATTGTTGGTTGCCTTTCTGTTATGCGCCAAACCTTACGCGCAATAACCATTTACATTGGTACTAATCCTTGATTGTTTCTTTGTGTGAGCCCCACCATCTTACAGGTGTGGCCTTGAGTGTTATATCTAGTGCTAGGAGTCTTTGATTTTCTAACACTTCATCTTTGTATTATGTCAAGAATTCTTCTAGATTGTTTACCCCGTGGAAACTAGGTGGTTCTCTTATCTTTGTACCTACCCATCTTACGGCGCGGTCTATTCTTGCAAATATTCTTGTGGACACTTCGTGTAGCCTTTGTTGCCAGTTCTCTAAACCTATATCTGAGTCTGACGCACATGAAGTAATGCTCCACCAACTGAGTATCCTATCTGCAGTTGGGTTCACATAATCCTCATCTTGTGCAGTTGTCCTGTACAACTGGATGATTTCCTCCAAATCCAAACAAGTAGGTTCTACAAACCTCTCCCCTTCTAATAGGCCTAATGGCACAATCACCCTGTATTCTCTTGACTCAAATGTCATTTTCCGTGTTTTTAAGTTTATTATGTCCTGGTTATCGAACGCCCAATCCAAGCCGAGCAATGTTGGATATGGTGTTTTGTCGTCCACTATCTCAATCACTTCGAAGTTTGTTTTAGTGTGCACTCCATCCAGGTCTATTGTCACTCTTTTCAGTCTTCCAATTGGGAGAACTCTATGTTGGTTTGCTAGTTTCAACTGCACGGGTGAATATCCTAATGTGGGCTCTCCCATACATTGCCATGTCTTCTTCGGTAATACATTGACTTAAGATCCTAGATCCATTATGATATCTCCCATGTTGAAATATCCTATGTTGTCATTCAACCTTGTTATCGGACTAATCGGTAGGTGCAGACACTAACAGATCTCCCTAGATCCACCTGGATCTAGAACAAAACAAGACATGGCATGACTCTTTCCCTAAGTTATGACCATTGAATTAGCTAGTAAGGAGGAACAAGTGACATAACTTTGTATCCCTTCCTAGGGTCTATGTTCCTCCCGCTTCGCTCCGGTGCTCTCATGAGGTCAAGACCAAGACAACACAAACCAACCAAAGTGAAGATAGCAAAATGTATTCAATCGTCAACTTATGTGTATGATCAAGGAGTTACACAATAAAGTAAAAATGACTTTATGGGAAAAGGACATGTCGTTGTATCATATTAATCGAAAGTAGAATATACAACCTGATCGCCTTGATGTCGCAAGCTTCCTTTCGGGGACTCTTGGTTCCAACACACAAACTTGCTCTATCCTTGCATGAAGAAGATCCAATTATTCTTGATAGACCTGCTAGAGTCTCCAAGCCTCTATTCAAGCCGGGTTCTTCACACAATTCCTTCACCAATTCTTCAATTAACTTTGCTTAACATTTTCCATGAGAATCTTTTCAATATATAGGAGAGGATGAGATGGTTACATGGATGAGGATGATCCCACCAAATCAGGGAAACCAGTAAAATGATAACCATACGTATGCCAACCCATTTTCTAGAAGATTCCCTTCTAGAACCCTTGAGACTTCATCTTTTTTCCAATCTTGAAAACAAGTTCGCACCCTATGTATAGAGCACAGTGCGAGAAGTTCGCACCCTAGATGAAGGTGGCCTATGAGAATGGGTCATTCTCGCACCCTAGGCTATAGATAGCCTGCGAACTCACTTTGAAAATATGTTTTCTGGAAGGAGACAAATGCCACTTTTCTCAGGAGAAAGTTCTTGTTGGGATCCCGCATACACCATTGTTAATACATCACCAAAATGACCAAAATCATGTGTAACAAACCTGAACTCCCTACTTGTTCTTCTCCTTGTATGTAGTCGTCGATTGACTATTTTTTGTTCTAGTTTTCCTTCCGTCTCTATGCTACATCTTTAAAACATATATTGTAATATTTTGACAGAGGATGGATCATTTATTAATTTTACGCATGCTTGCAAAAAGCCTTTGATTGTACTTACTTGTCCCAAGGGATGCGTTTCTTTGGTATGATCCAATGATGGAGGCATTTCCTACTCTGGCACTTCCTTGTTGTGTTGCGTGGTTGAATTCGATGTGGTGTCTTGCTTCAAAAACTATTGTCTGTCTTGCTTAAATGTCTCCTTATCATCTTGCACATCGAACTACTTCATTGGTTCAACATTCTTCTTCACCCATTGATGTTGTACTGGCTCTTGTCGAACTGCGTCGTTTCCTATTTTAGTTCCTCCACGCATAAATATGTTGGTGTTTCTTTCATAATCCCTTGCTTCCATTGAAATCCATTGAACGTTCTAGTTGTTATGAGTCCTCTTTTCATGGATCTTTCCTAGTAACGCAGAACATTATACCGTTTCATGATCAAATGCGCGACAATAAATACAAGTCGTGGGTGGAAGTGGACATTCTCTTGTATAGTGTCCTGGTTGTTGACAATTGTGACATACCAATGGTCCTCTGCCTCTTCCAAATCCTCCTACAGCACATCCCCTACCTCTGTAGCCAACTCAATCTCCTCGCGATGCATTATACTGAGGTGCCTGATTGTACTGCATGATATTGTACTGAGGTTGTGTTGTGTTGTACTGTGGTTGCGCGATATTATATGGTTGTTGCGCAATATTATACTGCGACTGCACAGTGTTGTATGGGGATGGTACTTGGTTAAACTAAGGTTCATCCTGCCTGGTCATCATTTCTTCCTGCACCCTATATGCATTTGATGTCCTCTCTCTCATTAAGTCCATAGTTCTACAGTCTTTGTCATCATGGCCCACTGACTTTCAAAAGTTGCAATATGAACTTTTTGGGACTGTCCTGTAATTTTGCATCATCGGGCAGTGATATGGATCGTGACCCTGTTTCTTACAGATTTCACACCATATTCCTCCTATTGGTAATGGATTTGGCATCCTTTCTTCCATATACTTCGTGAATGTTGGACATTTGTTCTTATGGTGCCCTTCCTTCTTGCATGTGGTACACCAAACGACTTCTTGTTTGTCCTTACTTTTGTTATGGTTTAGATGGAATGTTAAGTTCTTCAAATCCTCCTTCAACTCTTCGATGGCTGTATCCGTCTTTTGATATTGGTTTTCTTCCAGTTGCATGGTTTCCTACAGAGTCTCTTCCTGTGTCTGAAACTTCTGTTGTCACAATGGATACTTCAAGTGTGGTAATAGTGAGTTGACAAACATGTTCTTGTGCTACATATCTATCATGAGGTATTTCAACTTTCCTTTCAGTCGCTTGAATCTCTAGTCAATCTACCATACAGATTCTCCTGGTTTCTGTCTAATTTTTATCATTTTGTTCATGTACTGGTCCTCTAAGCTTGGCTTCTGAAACTCATTTATCAACAATTTCTTGATGTCTGCAATTGTTCTGGTTGTCCCTTATGGATTTTTTGTGACTAAACTCATATACTAGTCTAGTGTGCAATCCCTTAGTGGAATCACTAGCTATGCAAGTTTAGTGTCCTCATCTGTGATCTATTTTTCTTCCCATATATTCTCACAGATAAACATGTGTTTTTTCGAGTCCTCTGATGCTTCTCCTTTGAATTCCGGTAACCTGATGGCAGGATCGTGTCCTGCCATCCCAAATACTGAACTACTACCTATACGCGGTGTAGATACTTGACTAATTCTTCCTGAACTAGCTCCTCCAATTGGTGTTCCCTGTGTATATGTACTTCCTGATGTCTTCCTTCTCCCAAATTTGGTTTTCTAATGGTGGTGTTCTTTTGGGTGTGTTAGTCGCACATGGGTTTATGGGTTCTACACTGACATTAATATGGATAAGATTGTTGCCTTCTATTCTCGCTCTTGGACCTATCGTCTTCTTCTCATATCTTGTGTGCACAATTTCCTCAATATTCTCCACAGCTCGGAGATATTCTACCTCTTCTTCATCACTTGCCAATCCTTCCCTTGTGGCTATGGCTCTCTTCTTGGTGTTCATCTTGTATTGATAGGGTACTCCATAGTGCGTCTTTCCAACTATCACCATGATCCATTTGATCTGGTCATTGTCCATCATGATTGGGTCCAAGGCTTCTTCCTTCTTGCCTTTATCCACTTCTCCTTCCATTTCTCCTCTGTCTTTCAGTGCTTCCCCACTCCCCCCATGCACGCAGGGAAGTTTAGATGTCTGATTCCATTGTCATTACACCTTTATTATAGAGAAATATCTTAATATAAGTATACAACGATTGAATATACCTTCCTCAAGGCCCTCATAGAACCTCTTGTTTTGTTTCATTGTACGACTTCACGGTATCTACTGCAAATTCTGTTATGAAGCCTGCTACAATACTGTCGAGCCAAAAATCTACTGTGCAGGCGAATTCATTGATCACCTGATGTAAATTCTCAATATGAACTAGGGTCCACTCTAACTGTCAGATCCAGTTTGTTGCATGGTTATCCTTCAACCTCAATATCCATTCCTGCAATAATTGTGGAAAATCACAGAAAAATACTTCATGCAGATCGGTAAACACATACTTCTCAAGGCATTTGCGCGGTGTTATTCTAGGGTTTATGTTATCTTTCTGCACAAACTCCAACTCGTTTGTCTTCAACCAGCTTTCGATATATGCTTTTGTGGGATTCCACAGTCTCAACATCCCCTTCTAGCGGTGCATTATTCTCACTTTTTTGTCATTCGATTCGGTATTCCTTTTGACCCGCCTTCCGTAGATCTTACCCTCTTTTTATAGATCCCATCTACTCACTCCTATAATGTTCCAAACAACAATAGAACCATTTGTTGTTTTAATATCTGCGTTATAATTTTAACATGATTGACCCAGGTTCAAGTCTATTGGGGTTCCAACAAAGCCTCTAAAACTATCGTCCCTCCTGGTAAACCAGAAGGCAACATAGCGCACAGGGTGCACTGCGTAGTCTCACACAAGATAGTCTTAATGGGTGACTGCAATACTCAGGTGTTTGAAGTCCAGGATTGAATAGAGATCTGAGAAGTGTGCGTTGAGAGTTCTATTTAACTTATTAAGAAATATGTTATCATTCTCGATTATGCATGTAATATAATCAACTCATTATCTCATTCATTCATCATGCTAACATATACTCCTAAACAGTAAAAGAGGCACAAGAATTCATCACATAACATAGGTTTTATTGTTGTTCACCCCCTCCTGGGCTACATCCGCAAAGATCTGGCTCTCAAGCCCTTCTATTATGGCAGTTCAAAACTACATCGTTGCGCAATTTATAACTCATCCCCAGTCAGGTCGAGATCTATTGCGAGGAAAACTAAATCACACTAGGCTCCTCAGCCTATGATCTGACCCTCGAGATCCACCCTTTCGACCCTCTCCATCTCAACAACTTACAAAATTGGGTCGTATGACAGAGTATTACAAGCATTTATCAAAACAAGACTCCTTCCTCTCGTCATCTCTTCAGACTCTCTAAACTCGAATCTCTACTACTCAGCCTCTAGCTCCTGCTATGAGACCTAAGTATCTATATTTATATGTTTCTGGCTCATCATCCATTACAATGTATTACAAAAACCCTAACCCTAATGTTGTTAGGTCTTCCAGGCTTACGCGTGTGTTTCTCTTCCTTCCAGCTATCACTTTCCTCGTGCATGCCTTCCTTCCCAAAATAGCCTTTCTTTCTGATTTGGCCTGCTTCCAACATAGATGGACCACACTACGACAGGAAAGGGACCAAATAGTACCAAAGTTCACAAATATCTTCCATGACTTGTGCACCAAGTTGGGTATCAAAGACTCCAAACGACATATGTTACTCAAGTACCACGATTGTCTGCATAGATACATCCAAATAGAAATGGAGTTTCTGGGCATCTCATCACTGAGTGTGGCTTATCGATATGCTATAAAAAAATTGAGCATAAATTTAAAAAGAAGAAGCGAGAGTTTGGATCTGCAAATTCCTCACAATAGAAGCAGGGAAAAGGCATCCCCAACCCACATAACAAAGTACAAATCAAGGATCGACCACCTTAGGACAACCATTCCAAGCCACAAACAAATAAAGGTAATGAGAAGATGAAGAAAGACACTGGGAAGTGGTGTGAATTCAATAAAATCCCCTGGAATAACACCTATGAATGTCGCTCAAAGCATTCATTGGTGGCTGAGTTGAAAGCCTCATAGTTAGAGGCAAGTTATGACTTTGAATCAGATCCAGACAACGGGAAGTAGATCATTGATGTAGAACGCAGTGCCACTATCACTACCACCAAGGTCTATCCAAGTGAACTAGAAAAACCAGAGGAAGGAAAACTCCTTTTTCACTCACATATGTGGGTGAAAGGTGCTTTGTTGCATTTCATTTTTGATAGAGACAGTCAATAGAACCTGATCTGAGTAGAGGTCGTCAAGTGGTTGGACCTATCGATGAAATGACACCCACAACCCTACACCATTGGGTGGCTCCACCAAGGAAGATATATTTGCGTCAACCAACAATGTCATCTACCCTACGACATCAAGACCTTCAAGGATGAGGTATTATGTGATATTTCCTCCCTTGAAGTTTGTGATGTTCTTTTAGGCAAACGATACTTGTGGAAATGACATGTCGTATATGAGTCTAGACCTCATAGTGTTATTATTACTTTGGGTAGA
>ML860415.1:7260-18761 GCA_009831015.1 Picea engelmannii
CACAATCTGAAGAGGAAGCCATCAGCAAGGCTCAACAATATGACCTCATTTACGCACAGTCAGGATACTTGTACACAGTACTTCCTGATCTTCCAAAACCTGTGCCATTTGGCCAGGACAAACCTGGGATGTCTCACTCAGCATATGGACTAATAGGTGCCACCACACACTATGGTCCACAACCCCAACCACCACCGATGTATGGAACACCTCAATACCACCGGCATATGGGGGCACTCCTTATTTCCCCCCACCCCCTTATCAACATCCATACCCTGTTGCTATACCTCCACCCATTAGTGGACCACCATCGATACCTCCCATACATCCACCTATTCCCTCAACCAGTGGTACCCCCTCAACATCAGCTTATAGTACTAGTGAAAGAACGATGCCTTCCTATGTACCCTATGGATCGGTACCACCACAAAGTCCATACTTTCCCTTTTTGGGTCCTCCACAACCCATGGCTCCCCCACATCCTCATGTGGGGGTAAACTTTGTTCAACCCTCTGCTGCTCAACAATACCAAAATTTTGAACAGATGAACACAACCAACCCAACTCACCCTTCGAACAATGCCAAGAAGAAAGGAAGGAACAAGAATAAAAACAATCCTGGTCAAGGCGAGAATCAACCCCCACAACACCCACCCACTGGGGGCAATCATAACCAAGGGAACCAAAACCCCCAAGGGGGAAATAACAACAAACGCCAAGGGCGGAATACTATTAAAACCATCCACCCTTGTGCTCTTTGTGGCGTGTACGGTCATTACACTCACCATTTCCCCCAGATCATTTATTTCAAAAGGTTGAAAGACTCTGGAAGCCTCCCTCCTTCTCCTGCGCAACCTGCCCTGCAGCAAGCACAACAACAATATGTGCAACAACCCCCTCCCGTCGTACTGCAAAATCCTATCCCACATCAAGGTGTCATAAACACCCAGCAGGACATGCAGAATCCCCCACCTCAGGTGGGCCAATACCATAATCCCAACAATCAAGCGGACCGAACCATTCTCCTCACCAGCGAGGACGAAATCCTTCTACAAACACAGAATCATCAGTATCCAGCTGAGTCTACTCCTATCTCTCCAGAGACAAACCCTGCACCGAAGGGACCTTCGTTGGTGATCCCTCGCCATTCCGTCGAACTACCACTACGCATCCCTTGCATCCCCTTGCGCAGGAATGTCCACAATCCACAGGCTAGGGCAACACATAACTACATCTTGGTAGATGACTTAGCGCAATCCCCAGCTGCCATGTCAGTTCTGGAAGTCCTCCAGACTTGTCCTACGCAACGGAAATCACTACTTTCTACCTTGGGTGCATTCGACCCTGTCGATACTCATCTCATCACTTTTGACCTTGATAGCTGCAAACCTCATCTTCCCGCCGCCGTCGCTATTCAAGTACCAGTAAAAATACAGAACATCACCGTCCATCGGTGTATCATCGATGAAGGAGCATCTACATGCATCATGTCCAAAACAGTATGGAAGAAACTTGGTTCCCCAGAACTCATACCATCCGCCATCACATTACGGGCTTATGACGGAAGACCATCATCTCTTGAAGGGCTCTTCCAAAATGTCCCCATGGAACTCGGGGGAAAAACGATTCTCATTGACATTGAAGTTATCGATGCTCAACTTGATTACAATATCTTGTTTGGACGTAGCTACATGTATGCTATGAAGGTAGTGGCATCATCAGTTTTTAGGAAAATCATGTTCCCCCACAACGGAAAGTTTGTGACCATTGACCAAGTCTCGCATTACGAGCCTAACCCATCTGCCAATCTCGATAACATTCTTCCTCTCATTCACACTAACAAAGATGTATATCCACTCATTGAGATGGGTCCTGGTATTTTCAAAGACCCATCCTTGTTAGGGACATACCATGGAGCACCACCACTCCTTCCCCTTAGCCAAGTATGCATCATTACCTCTAACGAAACTCTCCAGGAGGATGCTCGTCCTCCTCAGGAGGCTTCAATCATTCCTGACGTCTCAGCAGTCGCAGCACCACTCCCATAGGAGCCTCCTGTGCACTCGTCGACCCCTATGGTCCACGAACCCACACCCCCTCAAGGGCCTAGTCCCATTTGGGAGACAGTTCCCCGACCCCTCACTCAAATTCCCTTCTTTTACCCTCCACCTGGTATAGAAGCTTTCCAGGTAGCCGTAATGCTCACACTACCCAATATGGTGTTAGAAATCCCAGTGTGGTACTTACATCCACCTGAGATGGTCCCTCGCCCACAGGAAGGACTCCCCATGATGATTCCTATCATCACTCCCACTACCCCCACTACCCCCATACTCCCTACCCCCCTTGTTACAGCTGGGGGCAGGAGAAAGAAGAAGGAGCCCATAGCTCCACTTCCTCTGCGCATCCCACCCCCTTGCGCATTGTGTGACAAAGCGGGTCACCAAACCAACAACTGCCCATCACTACCAGAATTACGGAATTTGATTCCCCCCAATCCAACTCCCACACCACCCATTACTACTGCTACCACTCAACCTTCCAGTAGTAAAACGTTGAGGACCAAATTCGTGTGTGCTGTCTGTTCCGAGTATGGCCACTATACCCATCATTGTCCAGCACTGCCACGTTTCCGGCAGGCATTAGCTATCATATGCCAGGATTTTCAGAACAACCCATGCCCTGCCATGTCCTCCACAACAAATATCACCGACATCCGCTATGTCACCACTACAGTCAATGAACGCATGAGATGCCCTTGCTCTCTTTGCGATTCATTGGCTCACTTTACATACCAGTGTCCAATAATCCTCACATACAGGCAACGTCATTTGACCCTGCGTCACCAACTCACAGTAGCAGTAATTGACATTACCTTGCCACTCGATGATTTTCACGTCATTTCACCTGAACCTGAGGGCCTCCCAACACCTCCTTGGTTCTTAGATGGCGTATCTGAGGATTTACTCCGTAACCCTCCCAACTCTCCTGCTCATTTCCCTGCAGAGATTATCCATCCAACCACCATGGGTACCCCTCAGTCCTACAACATATGGTTCATGACGAGCGAACCCTCACCATCTGCTTGCACCTCTCCCCTTGCTTCACCAGCAGGGGGAAATCACACTAGAGCTAAGATCACTCCTCACGATCCATTATATTATCGTCGTTTTCAATGTGACGAAGACATATTGGAAGAGCTACAATGCCCAGACTCTCCCTGGGACGCACTACATCATCGTGCTCTCTTCCTTCCGCAGGAAGCCCTCATGCCTCCTAGCCACAATCCCATTTACGCGGTCGAAACCAAAGATTTTATCCCACCTGGGCCTATCGATTGGTTCAACAATCCCATTCCTGCACCCGGTGCTTTTGAAGAAGGTAATCTGGCCAACATTTCCCCCACCATCAAAGTCGACATTTCCATTAAAGATGGAATTGTCGAAGAAATCATCATTGGAGCAGCTTGCACTCCTCAGGAAATCGCGGCATATACAGCCCTCTTCCAAGAATATCGGGATATCTTTTCCTGGTCATACATTGAGATGCCTGGCCTAGACCCATCTATTGTCGAGCATCGCATCGACACCTGGCCTGACATCACACCAGTTCGCCAGAAATAGCGACCGCTACACCCAGCCAAAGCCGCGGCTATCAAAGCCGAAATTGACAAATTACATACGGCCGGATTTATTTATCCCATCGCTTACACTTCATGGGTTTCCAACCCTGTACCCGTCGACAACAAACAGGGCACTATCTGCATTTTCATAGACTTTCGCGATCTCAATAACGTATGTCCAAAAGACAACTTCCCAACGCCTTTCATCAACCAGATTATCGACGACTGCGCTGGCCACGAAGCTCTTTCCTTTATGGACGGATTCTCTGGCTATAACCAAATTCAGATTCACCCAGTCGATCAGTATAAAACCGCATTCATTACCCCATGGGGTACATTTTCATATCGTTTCATGCCCTTCGGCCTCAAAAATGTCGGCGCAACCTTCCAGCGTGCGATGACATACATCTTCCATGATCTGGCTACCATTATCCTCGCCTACTTGGACGACCTCACAGCTCGATCTAAGAAACGCACCCGACACATCGATGATTTACGAATCATCTTTCAACGGTGTCGTCAGTACAACATTCGCTTGAACCCTCTCAAGTGTGTATTCTGTGTCACCGCAGGGCGCCTCCTTGGTTTTATCGTTTCCTACAACGGTATTACCGTAGACCCCCTTAAATTCAAAGCTATCACCGAAATTCCACCTCCTCGGAATTTACGACAACTGCAGAGTCTACAGGGCAAAGCTAACTTTCTGCATCGCTTTGTTTGTGATTACGCCATACGCGCACATGGTTTCCTCCGCTTACTACGTCACGACATCCACTTTCAATGGGACGACTATGCCCAACAGTCGTTTGACGACCTTAAAGAAGCGCTTTCAAATGCACCTTTAATCAGTGCACCTGACTATAATCGCGACTACATTCTCTACGTATCAGCATCCGCTGTATCAATAGCCGGCGTCCTCGTCTAGCTCGGCGATGAAAATCATGAACACGTCATTTACTACGTTAGTAAGAACCTCTCAGGACCACCCCTGAGGTACAAACATGAAGAGAAACTAGCTCTTGCTGTTGTCCTCGCAGTCCAGAAACTGCGCCGCTACATTCTGCTTCGCACCACCAAGGTCGTCGCAGATTCCAACCCTATGCAATACTTACTCAGTCGTCGCTAAGTTAAGGGAAAATTCGCTCGATGGATTGTTATCCTTCAGGAATACGACCTTGAGTTCTCAACACCAAAGAGTAAGAAGGCCCTTGTTCTAGCCAAACTTGTCACGACCCTTCCCTCTGACACACCCAGTCCCCCTGTCAATACGGACTTTCCTGATGAACATATCTTTTACATCGCTTCTGATGATCCTTGGTATGGCGACCTTCTCGTCTACCTACGAACTCAAAAGTTAGGTAACCACCTCTCACGAGATGATCGTCGACGCATTCGCCATCAAGCCCCCCGCTATCTCCTCATCGGTGACATCCTATATCGGCGGGGCGTCGACACCATTCTTCGTCGCTGCCTGACTATTGACGAGGCCGACAGAGTCTTAAACGACTGCCACAACAGCGCCTGTGGGGGACATCTTTCGGGCATTGCCACATCTCAAAATATTATCCGGGCCAATTACTTTTGGCCTACCTTGTTTCACGATTGCATTCATGCCGTGAAACGATGTGAGCAATGTCATCTCTATGCCGGCAAAGCCCGTGCTCCCCCCGCTCTTCTTCACCCTGTCATTACTGCATGCCCCTTTTGTAAATGGGGCATTGAATTTATGACTTGTAATCCCCCCTCCAGCAATGGTCACAAATACATTGTTGTCGCTGTCGATTACTTCACCAAATGGGCTGAAGCTATGCTCACCTTCAACAACACCGCTGAGACTGCAACGCGTTTTTTCTTCAACCACGTCATATCTCGGTTCGGAGTACCACTCCAACTCGTTTCCGACCATGGGAAACACTTCGAGAATGAGATCTTTGTCGAACTCTCATCTCGATTAGGCTTCTCCCACAAGTTCGCCTCACCATACTATCTGCAGTCAGACGGACAGGTCGAGGCAGTCAACAAAGTCCTCAAGACCATGTTACAGCGTACAGTGAATAAACATAAAACCAATTGGCATCATATGTTATTTTTCGTGCTATGGTCTTATTGAACGGTAGTAAAGACCGCTATAGGTTTCACGCCATTCCATTTAGTCCATGGGGTCGAGGCAACTCTTCCCATCGAGTGCGAAATTCCCACCCTTCGCACCGCAATTGAGCTTTTACCTGACACTGATCCAATGGAGCAACGCTTGCTAAACTTGGAGTCTCTGGATGAGGATCGTCGATCCTCATTACAGAACAATGAGGCATCTAAACAACGATCCAAGGCTACCTTTGATCGCCATGTCAACCTTCGATCATTCCGCGAAGGGGACCTTGTCCTAGCCTATGATATCGCCCATAATACCTTTGGCCACGACAAATTTGAATCACTGTGGCATGGCCCTTACATCATCCAACATTGTCTCACCAAAGGCGCATACATCTTGGCCTCCCCTGAAGGCCTCACGCTCAAAGAACCCGTCAATGGGTTATATCTCAAGAAATTTTATGCTTAAACGTAGTCAAGCTACTTTAGGTTATTTTTTATTTTCTAGCGTTTTTAATCTTTTTTCTCCCTCATCTAAACTATCCTTTGTGCTATTGACAGATGACTCCTCCACCAGCTTACCACATCGGTTATGCCGACGGCGCCAGCCGTTGGACGCAAAATCTCGCTTCAGCTGCTTGGGCTCTCTATACCCCTTCACATGAACTGCTACATTCCAGCGGCATATGTTTAGGACCAGCAACCAACAACCAAGCCGAATACACTGCTGTCATTGGCCTCATGACCGACACCCAACATCATCATATTCGTCACCTTAGCGTTTTCCTCGACTCTCAACTAGTCGTTCTCCAACTCAACAATGTTTACCGTGTACGCGATCCGTGCCTCTTTCGCAAATACTTGTAGGTTAGATTATTATCTCAACATTTTGATTCCATTACATTTACACATATTCCAAGAGAATTGAATCAAACAACAGATGAAATAGCTAACATGGTGTTAGATTGACATATATCACATCAAGCTACACATACATCAACATCTCATACATCCTGTCACAGCATATAGATAGAATCGACATCATCATCATCAACACAAAAACACATGTAAACAACATTTGGATCACAAACATGTATACTCATATATATATATATATATGGGCCCCTCAGGCCATCCAAATATTTACATACAAAAAACAGTACATCGGTCCACAGGCCAGTGCCACATCTCGGTACAAAAATCGGCTCACCAGCCTATCAAAAAGGTATACACAGTACATACATACATCAGGGTGCCTCTATCACACCCCTAGCTGCTCCTCCCTCAGGAGGAGGTGGTAGCCCACCCCCACCTGCCCCAGGTGGTGGTGGTGGAACACCGACAGGACCCTCCTGCCCTGGCGACAGGCGTCCACTCGTCATCGCAGCGAGCACAGCTGCTCGTCGCACTATCCCCTGCCATGGTGGTGGTAAGCCAATGCACTGCTCCAGGAACACCTCATCCTGGATATGGATCCACATGCCCTCAGGCATGTCCTGTAACACCGTCTCAAGATGACGGCGTATATCATCCAAATCTACTCCGGCTGCCGCCGGAGGAGCATGTGATGGCCCTGCACCAGGGTCATCATACCGACGCCTCCTCTCCGGTCTCTCGGGCTCTGTAGGTCGCCCAATGGCCTCATCTCGTCGCCGCCTCTCTCCATGTGGAGGTCTCTCCGGCTCTCGCTGAACCAATGCTCTGTACAAGTCCACCTCGCGCCCGCGTGGTGCCAAATCTACACATACACAAAGCACCAAACAACACATCGTATCAGTATCTATACAGCATACATATGAACTGATATCTCAAAATATAACATAAATCAAAACATACAAGTACACAACATACCTCGATGGTCGAACACCTCCCCAGGAGGCAACACCATGTCCAGGTCCCCCCAGAAGTCCACCCCAGCATAGGGGTACTGCAGTATGACCTGCGGCATCTGCCGCCATATCTGTTCCGCCTGCGCCGTAAAATAGTGCCTGCCTTCGCCACCACCGTGGTGAACCAATACTGATGACCACCACCTCAAGCGCGGCTCTTGTGCCCCTGGTGCCTCTAGTACCACCCTCGGGCGCAACATCGACACCCTCTCCAAGAAATAGGCTACCAGGATCGAGCCGAACGCAAACTCCCCGGTGCCTGTGGACCGATAGTGGTCCAGCTGCGCGATCATCTGCGCGTGCAGTGTCAAACCCCAGGCGAACCACTCAAGGCCCACCAACACCCTCTCCATCACCAGCATCTTGCCACCACTGATCCGGTGGGTTTCCCGTGACCCATACACCCGCACAATCATCGCTGCCATGCAACAATGCAATAGGGCATCTATCCCACTAATACTCTCTACAGTCCCAGACATGTAGTGTTCGCCTGAGCAATATTGCTCGGCAACATCACGCAGGTGTGTGTCTCTCTGCAGCATAGGCTCTGCCGGCAGCGGTGTTCCCCGGAAGGGGAGCCTAGTCAAGAAGTATATATCCTCCACCGCAGTGAAGGGGATCTGCTCTCCTCGCACGAGGAAGCAGTGCTGATCTGGGCTCCACATCTGGAGTAAGAACTGGAGTAAGTACTCCTGTGCCCGTATCAACGGGCACTCAAAAAACTTTAGCAACCCACTGGTTGCTAAATCCGCTCGAACTGCAGGCCCTGCATTGGCCACAGCATCTCGCAACTGTGACCAGTCTCGCTCGCGCCATCGTACATCCATGGTCACTGCTAGCCACCTTCACACAACACAGAGTCCTATATCAATGAATGCAAACACCAAATGCATCAAAAAGACTCCCTTTTTTACCCTTAAAAACTTGCCTCAAAGGCACGGTTTTACCACCCATAGGCGCGCACACATGCGCACCTGTTCACTATACAGGCGCGCACGTATGCGCGCCTGTTTTTTTCCATAGGCATGCTCTCGAGCGTGCTTGTTTAAAATACAGGCACGCTCTATGGCGCGCCTGTCACACCCACAGGCGCGCTCGGGAGCGCGCCTGTTCACCCCACAGGCGCACACTAATGCACGCATGTTCACCTCAGAGGCGCGCCCCTAGGGTGTGCCTTAAATTTCACCTCACGCGCACCACTGCGTGCTTATTCAGTGGACAGGCGCACATGTATGCATGCCTTCCACTGAATCGCCCGCACATGTGGGCCCACATCCTACCAAAAAACCCCTTTAAAACCCTATATGCCCCCCCCGTACCTACCCTGCCCAAAAATTGGAAACCTATTTCTATGCAGGAGGATCAGAATACTAACCTAAAACTCACACACCGTCGATCGGATACCTCGTGCTCCCGGAATCACTCAATCTCCTCTAAATCTTCTCGTCCAGTCACTGTAGCAGCAGGTACAAATGAGGTGGCAATGTGGGCCCTACAACTATATATAGGCCTTTTTCCAAACTTCCACTTAACATTCCGGGAGCCCACGGTGTCCATCTGTCAAACCATTTTCAGCCATGGGATCAGCATCCCGCCGTCTACATCATGGCTGTCCCTGGGTCACTTTTCATCCTAGGCCCCCGGGGCACCTTTTTTCCATATCATGGTCAGGTACGCACGCGCATAGTCACATTTGTCAAATACATGCTCATATCTTAGTTTCTCTTCAGATACTGTTCACTTTGGGTATTTGGTTGTTCTGTGTGCAGGTACTTGATCATAATCCCTCAACATCATTCCTTTAGGTATATACTCAGAACTGGCATGTAGTATCTACCGCTGTATTGCATTTACATTCCCAGTCACACCCTCTGATATTCGCCTTTAGGATAACCATTCCCGGCTCTGCAGTACTCACACCTCCGTTTGCATCATCGGTACTGTAACCCGGTAGCATTCTTACCCACATGAGTTGTCTCATTCATAGCACCTTTTTGCACTCTTGACACTCATGTTGTTCTTCATTACCCTTTAGGGATGGGAGTCCCGGTAGTCTTTCATCATGTTGCGAATCAATCCCATACTTCTTCTCTCCTCATTTTTCTAGCTTCCCATATGGACTCCCAGATCATCGCTTTATGGTTATGTTCTTTTTTACCTGCACCTCTGCAGGACCATGAACCCACCATTTCATCCACCATCAGTTTGCCCATCTGCAGACCTATCTTTGTTTCACCTACCTCATACAGAAACTCGCCAATGGGGCCCCCACCCCTCATCAGTTTTCCAAGAAATTTCTGCCCTCCCTGGGGTACTCATTTCACACTGGGGCACCCGTTTCTGTAATTGTACATTTTTCCACGATTATTCATTATTTATTATACAAACGCCTTTATTTCCAGTTATTTTCTTTTGTCGTCCCTGTTGGCGACCTGCTTTCCTTTTGGCCACACACAACCCATGTCACCCTTGGTTGGAGCATTACTCCTCATTTACCCTCACCGACATCGTCTATATATTCAGAATACTACCCAAGTCACTTACCATTTATCCTCTGAATTTGTTCACCTTGTCCCGCCTCTGGCACAACTTATCCCTGATCTTGTCATCCCCTGGACACTCAACCTTGTCACATGGTTGTGGCCACTGTTTGTCTCATACATTCTCCAGCCAAGGGAAGTCTTGAGTCTTCCCACTTCTTGACTTCATCCATGTACCTCTGCCACTTCCTCACCACAGTAGATTCTGCGAAGCCCTTTTCTTCTGGGAGTCGCGTCCCCCTTTTGTCAACATCAACACAACTTTCCAGAAGGGCGACAGTATCTTGATTCTCATTTTCCATTCAATGAGAGATCTCGGATGGCACAGGGGGAAACACCATTTCTCCCTGATGTCGTTGACCCCCATAACATTCTATGTCAACACTTTCTCATGTTGCGGTGGGTCTTACTTTGCGACTATTGCAGTTATTATTATCAGTTGTCGACGACCGCTGCACTTGGCAGGGCCATCACTGCCCGCATCATCGTCGCTTCTTGTTACTGCAATCATTGTCTATTGTTCAGCAAATGTTCCTTTGCAAAATTGTCTTCTGCCATTATCATTACCGCCCCCGTGGGCGCTGCAGTTGTCTACATCAACATTTCCGTCATCTTTTTCAAAGTTACATCATAGAGAATGGGGCATGCCCGCCTCATTTATACACAGTTGTATATTGTTACGCACCTTGTGGAAGGTCGGGTTCTACAGGTTCCTTTCTTCTCCCAAGGATTGCTCTATACGGTCCCACTCTTGCTCTCCCTTACAACACCGTTCTCAGTAAAAGAAACATTGATGGATTTCGGTTATACGTATGCTCCTAACCTCATCCATCAGGGGGCATCTGTTATCACTGAAATTTCATCTACACATGGCGACAAGAACTCTGCATCGTCAAAACAGGAAAGATGTCATTCATGGCACAAGATTAATTCCACAGCATGGCAAAAGGGTCAAAAACTATACAAAATGACCAAAAAATTGAAGGGTGCTTTACAGAACCTGGGTGCGCGCACATATGCGCGTGACAACAACGTACAATGCGTGCATAAGCGCACGATGCGCGATTGTTGGGCAAAAAACCCGCACACCTGCTAAACGGCGCATTTATTGAAATTGGTCGGCCTCCCAACCACTAATGGATCAACTCCCAAGCCGATTTGACATCAAATCCGAGCTGAATCCGCATGGTAGGCTGGTCAAAGACCTAATTGAGCCGTAAAGAGCCCCTCTTCACACCTCAAGAGGGTTACATAATCACCCAATGCCATGCTATAAAAAGCCATGAAGAACCATCACTTTCTCAAGGAATTTCATGTATTGTTATGCTGCTAAGATTGTTAAGGATTCACTCTTTGACAA
>ML860415.1:19713-32070 GCA_009831015.1 Picea engelmannii
TACATGTCAGACCTAATGTTAAAAGGAAGTGACATAAAAGGTATAAATACATCTCATTATACATTAATTTTTCAACACACACAAGTTTATAAATGAACAAGGAGATATAAGTCGAATTTCTGAGGAAATATGAGGTAAATAAGGAGGAATTACAAGGGAGGATGAAGTCTTTTGGTGATGTGTTCTAAGGTATGTTATTTACATGTCATCTTACCATTTTTTCTATAACTTTGTTTCTAGAATTATTCATATGTTGAAATTATGAGGCTATTGAGGAGACATATCTAGGTACCTATGGTAAACATTTCAACTCTTTATTTGCTACAATTTTGGAGATACACTCTGTGGAAGATAGGGTTTTTGACTAGTCTTGAAGCTAGTCATAAACAGGTGTTCCGGGTAAAATAGTCATAATGTATTCATAGAGAATCCAACTAAAGTGAGGCCAATTGCATTGGAAAGAGTACTAGTTGTAGTTTCCTATGTACAAATTTCATACTCTGATGTTAAATATTGAGCGTGGGGCATGTTGTATAATTTCTTTCTCATGAATAAACCAGAATTGAATAAGGTCTACCATTTTCTCTATAACTCCTTTTCTGGGAGGATTCAAGGAGTGAAACTTGGAGGTGTTTTAGAGAATACATTGAGTAATATTATCTATAGGATCAGAGTATTACAAGAAGTGAAGAATTTCAGAATTTGAAGAAGTCTCAGGAAGCATTATTAGGTTCTATGTGATGGTTGGTTGATGGTGATAATTTAATGTAAAGTTTTATTATCTCTCATATATTCTTGGGTGGAAGGAAGGAGAAAGGATGGAGAGGTCAACCCTCTATTGATATTGGAGTATTGTATATTCCTTTTGGAGGATTATCTCTCCCTTTATATTTGGAAGTTGTAGCTACCTTTGGAAGTCATTATTTCCTTTGAATAATAATACATGATTAATTATTATATATTATGCATGGTGTATTGGTGTATCTCTTATACTATTCATTGTTCATTGGAAAGTCTTCATTGCTGATTGGATATAAGTTGAATACATGAACTAATTGAATTACAAGTTCAAAAATACTAATTTCTCTAAATATTGATTCAACCCCCTCTCAGTATTTCCAATAATTGGTATCAGAGCAGGTTGCCTTCAGAACAATTTAACAACTGGAAGGAAAATCCTGAGCAAATATGGATGACCATGAGCACATTCCAAACAAGATTCAATGATTTGATGGAATAAATTATGCATACTAGAGTGATAAAGTGAAAAATTACCTAACAACTTTGGGAGTAGACATTTGGTACTCAGCTGTAAATGGCTATGTAATCCCAAAGAATGCTCCAACCGATCCAAATGATAAGAATCTTATAATTTGTAATTCAAAATCCAAACATGTTATTCCATGAGAATTGGCGCCAACCATTGCTAGAAAAGTGATGGGTTGCAGCATTGCTAAATAGGTATGGGACAAACTCAAGAGTATATATGAAGGTGATCTAAAAGTTAAGCAGGTCAAGCTTCAACGACATGGAACAAAATTTGAAAATTTGAAGATGGATGAAAAGGAAGATATTACAACCTATTTTATAGGAGTTGATGAAGTTGTTAGTTCTATCAGAGGATTAGGTGAAGAGATCAATGAATCCTTGGTTGTACAAAAAGTGTTGAGATAACTTCTCTTGAAGTATGATGCTAAGGTCTCCTCCATTGAAGAAACTAGGGACTTGACCAAAATGAGAATGGATGAATTATGTCAGTCTCTTATAGCATATGAAATGAGAACAGGTATAGAAAGTGACCAACCAAACAATGAAGTATCCTTTAAAGACATAAAAAAGAAAAAATACAAGGATAACGACCTTGATGAAGAAATAACAAATTTTGTAAGAAGGCTCTATAAGGGAACTAGAAGGTACAAAGGTAAGTCTCCTCTCAAATGCTTTAACTATGGTAGAATAGGACATATTTCTAAAAAATTATGTTATAAACATAGAAGTCTCAATAATAAAAAGAACTTCTACTCCAAGGACGATGACATCTCCTCAGATGAGAGTGATGAAGAAGATAACGACGGAGGAGAAGTCCTCTTCATAACCCAAGATACTCAGGATGTTGATCAAAAGAGTTCTAAAGAAGAATAAATCATTTCTGAAGAATATTTAGATGAAGAAACCAACTTTGATTCCTTTTAGGGATACAAAGACAACGTAGAGAGTGAACAAGAAGCTGATAATCTTGAAAAGTTGAAGCATGTTGAAACTAAAAATAACAAGCTTAGAAACACAAACATAATACTAAAAGATGAATTGAGTAGTTGTGAATAAGAGAATTACAAGATTGAAAAGACCATTGATATCTTGAATGAACAATTATAATATTATGAGAAATTGAAATAAGAATTGGATCACACAAACGGGGAGCTACTATTGACAATAGAAAAGTTGAAGAAGTTCAAAAAAAACACTGAAACATTAGATGAGATCCTTAGCAGTCAAAGATCTCCAAATGACAAGATAGGACTAGGATACAATGACAGTTTGAAGAAAACAAAACAAGAGAAGGAAGATGAAATAGATGAAACCAACACTCTAGAGAAAGTTGAACAACAAGATATAAGACTAGAATTCAGAAGGAATGAGACATCAAGAAGATCCTCTCCCATTATGTATGAAAGAAATCATTATGAAGGAAACTACAAAATAATAGATTGTGAACCCATATGGACCACACCACAAACAAGATCACTTACTCATAGGTATCAAAATTTCTTTCTTGGACATTGTTATACTTGTGGAAATTTTGGACACAAGGAAATCAATTGTAGAATCAATGAAAGGAATTACTACGCAAGATACATGAATGGTGCAAATAGTATATATAGAAATGTTTTCAAACCTATCAATATAAATTATAATCTATCTGACCCATTAATGGATCAAAATATTGTATGTTACAAGTGCAATAATCTCGGTCACAAAGCACGAGATTGTAGAGAGATGAAGGAAGATAACCCTATGCTAAATGTATCTATACCAAAAACAACATGGAAATGGAAAGAAATTCCACATAATCAAAACTATCGAATACCATTGGTCGCTAAAGAATGCAAAGATGAAGATGAATGGTTCATAGATAGTGGGTGCTCATCTCATATGAATGGAGATCAAAGAAAATTTTTTAGTTTGAAGAAAAAGGGTGGAAATGTTGCATTTGGAGATGACTCATATACCAAAATACTTGGAAAAGGAACTATAAATATTGGAAGTGAAAATGTAATAGTAGGAAAAGTCATATTGGTTGAATATATGAAGATTAATCTCCTCAGTGTTAAAAAAATATGTGATCAAGGATACACTCTTATGTTTGACTCCTGAAAATGTAAAATCAGAGAAAAGAACTCAAGAAGATTGGTTGCAAGTGTAACAAGAAGACTGAACAACATATACATCCTAGACATGAAGAAGCGAGATAAGAAAGAAGCCACACAAAAGGATTCCAAGGAAGAAAAATCCCCAAAGACTAAAAATAAAGATGAAGTATTATTGAGTGTGTTACACATCAAAATTACTCACTTCGATAGTGTCGCAAGTGTCGTCATTACAAGTGTCGCAAGTGTCGTCATTACAAGTGTCGCAAGTGTCGTCATTACAAGTGTCGCAAGTGTCGTCATTACAAGTGTCGCATTTTTCTCACAAGTGTCACAAGTGTCAAGGAAAGCATACTGCCATGATGCCTATGTCGTGCCTATAATGACATGAGAAGGACACTTGACACACATCAAACACTTGATTTGGAAGAGGAGGAATGGTTAACTTGGCTTATGAACCTCTTACCATCTGAAAGAACCCAAAAAAATGAGTTTTTGGAGGAGAGCGCTCACCTATACCTCTCTCAGGAGTGCTGGCGCTCTCCTATACACTATATGGGAGCATTATAATACTACCTCTTCCCTTTTGGAGGAGCGATACTACTTTTGGGAGTGCTAGCACCCCATTTAAGCCTACTGGGGAGCGCTATAATGCTCTGATGGCCCTTTTGAGGGAGCATTTCCTATTCTGGGAAGCAGTTGGTTTGTTGAGATGAATGAGGGGAGGATCCCTTCAATCCATGAAGGAAGTTGGATTCGAATCCCTAATCTAGCCATGATCTTAGGGAAGATCCCTAACTCAAGGAGGAAAATCCTCAACTCACCCCAATGATATCTCAAGTGGTTGAGCCTCTCCAAGGCTATATAAGCAAGCTTTCTCATGGTGAAAGGGGGACCTGGATGGAGAATCATACCAAACTTATGATCTCATAAGTGATATTTGGAGAAGGGATGAGAATCATGGAACCTATGATCTCATAGGAGCATAAAGTGAAGTGGAGGCTAATCAGGGAAGCTATCATCATTCTGATCATGGAGCTTTTGAGCAAGAGTTAGGCAAGGAGAACTTGACAAAACTACTACATTCCATCTATGGCTGTAAGTAACGTTTTTTCCTCATTAATGCAATATGCTTGGCCTGTTTCTTTGTAATTTATGTTTGAAATTACATGAATTTGTCTCTAAGTAGATAGGTCTGCTTCAAACTAATCTCGATAGAATAGGAAGTGGTTGTACTTTGTTTGTCTACAGGGCTTATCGAGGAGCTCAAGATTGAAGTTCAACTTAGAGCGTGCAGGGACAAACACTAGTAAAAGGTATGTCTTTCCTCCTTCCTCTTCATGAATTAGTTTGTGTAGGCCTAAAAGGAAGTCAGTGACCATGATAATCATTTTCTGTCTTAGAGTTAAGAGTCTATCTCTTTGAGGAGATCTACCTGTCTGCAGGAAGATTTTCCTTCAACAGAAACTAGCGACTCCACTGGGGAATCGAATCGAAACTTTTGGTTTTGGTTTTTCCTCATAAACCTTGTCTTTTACTTTGTTTTCTATAGGACTTGTTCACCCCCTATATATGATTGCACTTGCTAATTCAATCCTCAATCCATCACATGCATCCTGATTGACAAAAAATTGACTAAGTTTTTGGTTTTTTTGACCTTTTTATGAGTTTTTTAAGCCTGGCGCCCCTGTGCCCATGTTAGACCAGTGCCAACACTCCCTAAAGGTATTAGACAGAGCTTTATAACACTCCGGTGGCCCTTACACCAGAGTGCCAACCTTTTTTTTGCAAGATTACCTTCCAGAATTGTGTTTTTTGCAACTCAGTCTCTGTTTTTTCCTTTGTCCAACTTCTTGATGCTTTATTATATCTTCCTAATGACATTCGACCCTCTTCTTTCTGAGAAGTAGGAAATTTTTTGTTCATATTTTGTGACCTTCTCCCTTATTTTAAGTTTCTGCTCCTGTTGAGAACTTGGAATCAATCCACTGCATTTTTCTCTCTTATTTGACCGAGCAGAAACTCTGGTGAAGGACATTAGAAGTCTGTGAATCTTCTCATTTGGTTATTTAAGGTCATGTTGTCCAATATCTTTCTCCTTCCTTTTGTGTTTTTGGTTTTCTTTCTCTTGTTTGATAGCAAGAGGGTGTGTTGTTTGTGTGAAATCTGCTCATACTTGTTTGAATCTCCTTGATCTGAAAGGGCAGTTAGTAAGAAAAGTTTTTTGAATTTGAATCATCATTCGCATACAAACGACAAAAGACACATTTTAGTTATTGGTTGCATATTAGAAGGCATTTTTGAAATTTTTTTAGCATTGCATTGGATTCGATTGAGAACCAATTGATTGAGGACATTTCATATTAGTGTTTGATAGTGAAAACGACTCTTTCTCTTTCCCTTAAATAGGTGTTCATTGAAAAGAAATGATTGCTTATCATCTTTCATGAATATTTTTGAGAATTGTGTCCTCATCTCATCAGTTTCACTTTCGTGCACCATTTGAGTAAAGAAAAGTTGTAAAACAAACGCTAATTAAAATTTATCTAGAACATTTTTGTTTTTAGGAACTTCCACCAACAATAGACTAGGGTTAGCACTTTGGATTAGTTTGTGAGTACAACTCTCCAAAGTTTTCAAAACAACCATTAGCATCCTGAGCTAGGGAGAGTCAAATCCAATTGTCGTATTGGTTTTCTGGGATCCCCCTCTCACACAGGGGTTACGCACGAGGTCGCATTCGGGCGAATTATGGAGATTATCCCTCCATGGTTCAACTGTTTGTAGTGGTCGGATCATATATTGGGGGTCACTTGGAGGTATACCCACGATTATGTGTGGGAGCCTCTCGGGTTGATTTCAGACTTGTTATCCTACCCGTACGTTTCGGATCGGACTGTTGACTGTACCCGCCCAGGGACTCACTACGAATTGGTGTCTTTAGTTGCCATAATATTTAGGTACTTACACAAGGTGATAGTGAAGGGAAGTCTCATTGTACCTGGAACAGACATTGGTCAAACTCACTCGGGCTCCTTGGAGGGTAAATCCACAATTACTGTGTGGAAGCTTGCACCAAGGTGAAATTCTGTTAAGTAGGTTTCCATTGTAACTGTTCCACCATATCCTAGCCCATTCTTGACTTGATCACGTGACATTGGATTTCATGACCAACTAGTACAGTCATCGAGAGAAGTTTTGTCTACTTGGTTGATTCCTAGATTTTATTAGTGCATGTTGTTTCTTTTTGTTAGTTGGCCCTAGATTTTCAGTGTGTTTTGTTTTTCTCCACGATTGAGCCCGTAGATGATAAAGGTCTTTTCCAATCATGTAGGATGCAAGGGATTCCTCCAGAAGGCTATCAACCCTTACCTCCTAATCCTCTAGAAGACAACTACCGTAGAGAGGTAGAAAATCAATCTGACACTGGAAGTGTTATTGCTCCTCTGTTAGATAACTCAGAAGGCGCTTTGGTCATGGTTGAAAATACTACTACATCTGTGTTGGTAACCTCTCTCGAACCACTTTTAGTTCGTTTAGACTCCCTTGGGAACGTCATAGATGAAGAGGTCCCACGATTATCGGAGAGGATTTTTACCGACACATATATGGGATCCACAGAACCAATATTTGGTGATGAGTATAGGACTCCTATTCGTCCTAGCACCATAGTAGAAACCAATCCCACACCTACTCGTTTTGTATGGAGGACTTCATCGGGAAACGATCTCTATGAACATTTCAAATCTATTCGACGACCCTTTCATCGTCATGACCCTCCTAGTGAAACAGGACCATCTGGTCAAACCATGAATCACCCAGTCGATCAGGTTATTAACCCTACTGTCATACCAACAAAATTCCATGCTAATGCTGGACTCATCAACTCTACTCATCTCCAAAGCACTTCAATCTCTACCCTTGTTTCTACAAGCTTTTACTCTACAGCTCCACATGTTCCACATGATCTTGCTGGGACATCTTCTCACCTGGGAACATAGACCCCTGTTGGCCAAACACAATTGGCTGGAGGGAAACCACCATCCAACGCAACTTTCCCTCCGGGAGGACTACCTTTCCATGGGGGGCCTACCCCTCCCGGGGGACAACCCCCTTTTCATGCTCCTCCTGGAGGGAAACCTCCGTTTTCCAGTCATACCCCGGTCATAAATCCACCACTGGCAGCGGGGCAACCCTCGTTTGCTGGAAACCCTTCACAATCCTGGGGAATATCTTCAGAAGGCACTTTTACTCAACCCCATGTTGGGTGGCACTCGTATAATAACCCACTAGGAGGAGTATCCAATCCTGTTCCTTCCAGAACATATTACGCACAGTCTTATCCGAGAGGCATCCCAAACACCACCTGGAGTTCTCCGGAACCACAGTCTTATCCTCCTCATGGGTCTAATGTGTATCCCACCTCCGGGATCTACCCCTTACCATTCTCAAGGGAAACATGTTTATCCTCCTCATGGGAAAATAAATCACCCGACCTATAATTCTCAGAACCCACCGGGTTATGCCAATTTTTCTCATCCATTATCGAATCCTTCTCATCCTGGCCAGCAACAACCGTATGTAGGAGGACCTACTGGTTACAACTATCCACCTAACCCAGTTTATGGTCCTACTGGTGTTCCTATGTCACACCAATATCATTCACGAATTAACTGACAACTACCTTTCCTTACGACTCTGGATCTCCCAGACTTGTCTCGGTTAACTAATGATCCTATTTTTCATTCACCGTTTTGGTCATTCATTCCAGCTAAACTTCCTTCTGATATTCCAAAATTTGACGGAAACCCTGGCGAAGATCCGAACAACCATGTGATGAATTTCCATTTGTGGTGTTCATCAAACTCCCTCATGGATGATTCCATATGTTTGCGTCTTTTCCAGCGAACACTTACCGGTTCAGCAACAAAGTGGTATATTGAACTACCACGTGCTTCTTTACATGATTTCAATTCCCTTGCCATGTCTTTCCTCACGCACTTTCAACTGCCTATTCGCTATGAGACAGGTATTGAACTCTTGACCTCCCTTCATCAAACTAACTCTGTGCATATCTCTAACCATATTCATGAGTGGAGGTGATGACGAAGGATGATCAAGGCAGTCATTCCTGACATACTATTGGTGGAATGGTTTACTAAATCACTGTTACCCCCGATCGCTCGCGATGTCGCTATGGGTGGTGTGGTCACAGAGGAACAAGCCATCACTCAGGCTCAGTACTTAGATTTGGTTTATTCCCAATCTGGTAATTTGTATGATTTGATTCCAAATGTTGCTCGAGCTAATACCGATCTTCTAAGCCATCATCCTCATCTCATGCGGATGGTGTTATTGGTTCTGTAAAGACTCAATCCTTTTCCAAATCGACTACACCCTCCTCTAACTCCCCCCAAAATCATATCTCTGAGGTGAATGTAGTTCAATCTGCCCCTTCACAACAATCCAGAGGTAAGAAGAAGACAAAGAATAAATCAAAAAATAATAATGAACAACCCAAAAATCAAACACCTGCTACCGAAAAGAAACCACAATGGAAACTGAAATTCCCATGTATCATTTGTGGTGACGATCACTACACTCAAGATTGTCCACTTTGCAATGAAGTGGCCAAAATTTTCCAAGGGAAGTCACAACTTGTTGTGCTTACTCAATCTTTTCCATAGCATCAATCCATGGTTGCTCAAACCCCCTCTCCTGGGGGTAGTTCTAGTGATCCTAATGATGAGGCCTCGTCGAGTGCAAATATTTATATGTTTAATGGGATCAATTTGACCACTCTCTCTAAGACATATGACACACCAGGTAACCCTGACAAAGGAACATACACTAACGGTACCGGTACTTTAACGGATCCATCATCATCCTACGTTAGCCTTCCATCGGTTAATCCTCCGTCTGGACCACTTTAGATTGAGAAACCCACGTTGGACTCTATCTTACGCCCTCCTAAGAGCACTATCCGCAAAGCTACCTTTAATCCTAGTTCACGAGCTGCCCAGAACTACAACATTGTTGAAGATTTGGCTCAAGCACCGTGTGCTATGTCTGCGTTAGAAGTTCTACAGCACTGCCCCAGTCAATGTAGAATGCTCTTGGACACTCTTGGCATTGTTGATCCTGAGTCATCCAATCAGATCATGTTTAACCTGGACAATTATGCGTCTCGACTCTCCCACCAACTTGCTTTCCAAGTTGATGTTGTTGTTCACAATCAACAAATCCACCAAACTATTATGGATGAGGGATCCTCGACTTGTGTCATGTCTTTGGCATATTGGAAAGGTTTAAAATCACCAGCACTCAACAAATACCCAGCGATGTTACGCGCCTTCGATGGGCGAGGTTTTCATCCCCATGGGATTTTACAGTCCCTGCCCATCCAATTGGGTGGAAAAACCATTATTGTTGAGGTCGAGGTGGTCGATGCTCCCCTCGATTACAACTTGTTACTTGGAAGAAGTTGGTTTTATGCTATGACTGTCGTTGCCTCGTCCATTTTTCGATGTGTCCAATTTCCTCATCAGGGCAAAATTGTCACTATTGATCAGTTGGATTTCTGCACAATCGATGCTCACATTCCCGCTACCAATAATATTCCTTTCTTGGGAGACCACAATATCACGTATGAAGCGTTGGTGTTGGTTTATTGAAATATTCTCTCCTCATGGGTACTTTCCCTACACCACTTCCACCGACTACACATCATATTTCCACCATCGATATGATTTCGACCGCAGCTTATCAATATTTGGAATCATCTGACCCTTGGATTGTACCTCGTCCTTTGGAATTTGATGCACTAAGTGACACCGTGCCACTTAGTCCAGCCAAAACATCATACGTTTCTACCCAATCCGCTTCTCCCTTGTCGGATGAACAACATCTATTGGCACCTGACATTTCCTCGATGCAATCACGGTTGAGTTCCTTGTCGTCTACGATCGACTGCATTTCCCCAATTGTTCTTTCTGATGAATCTATTCTGGAAATGCTTCATATTGACAAGTTACCTTGGGATAATAACCATCACCGATCCTCTTTTCTTCCCCCTCGTGAAGAAATTCGGGCATATATACAGTCTATCTCCCCTCCTGGTGTTGATTTTTCATCATCTCTCATGATTTCAACTTCCGACGATTTGGATCCGGTAGTGGACATGGTGATTTCTTCGATAGGTTTATTGGAGCCTGATCTCCTTACTCCTATCACAACCCTCGACATGTGTTCCTTCACAAGTGATTATCTTACATCCAGTGAAGATCTCTTGGAATCCATGACCGAGTTTTGTCCCTTGACATGGTATCCTTCCAGGACGTTATTCTCTTGGAAGCCATGATCAAGAAGCAGTTACGATCATAGTTTCTCTTCTCTGTGGCAAGATCATTAAAAAATGAAACCGAGGCCCTGAGCATTGTTCTTTTCTATGTCAAGCTCATTAAAAAATGCAATAGTCACCTCTCTTAAACCTTCTTTTCATCCACCGTTCTCCTTTTTCTCATCTACTAGAGAAATTGGTGATGACCTCAGAGCCGGTGAATGAATTGAAGTTTGGAGGGCAAGTCTCCAGCCTTTGATGATCATTCTGGAGTTAAGCCACTAGATTTCATACTGGGGGAATACCAAGCTTAGTCTTTGTTCTTTCTTGTGCTCATAAAATACATGAGAATGCATCCGGGTAGAAATTTATCTCTTTTTCGGACCTGTATGGATACACGAAAAAGGAACCCCCTGGAGTCTCCTTTAAGCTCTTTTTAGACTCTCTAAACATGAAAATATTGCTGGGTGATCTTGCTTCCTTTCCCACTCGTTAAAAGGTTTGAAAGGGCGTCTTTCGAGTGATAATTTATTTCTTTTTCGGCCTCGCAATACTAACATTACGAAAAAGGACAACATTGGAGTCACCTTTAAGTTCTTTTCAGACTCTCTAAGGATGAAAACATTGCCGAGCGACCTTGTTCTCTTCACGCTCGTTAAAGTATTTGAAGAAAATGTCTGTTGAGTGATAGTTTATCTATTTTTAGGTCTCGTCAGACTACTTTACAAAAAAGGAACTGAGAGAGTTCTCTTTTAATTGTTTTTCCAGACTCTATAATCATGAAAAAACCTTTGATTTCTCTATATTTGGACTCATTAAAACAAACATCGATAGGCCTATACGGGATTGAACCCTTACTTCTTCCAGTTCGTTAAACAATGGAAGAGGAACTTACCGAAGGTGAGTTTTATCGAGCATGTGTTATCCTCCTCGAGCTCGTTAAATTAAAAAGAGGTACTCGTCTATCTGGATGGGGGAAAAAATTGAAGTAAGCCAAGCAATTTTTGAAAAAATTACCAAGTAACTCTTAGAGTCACCCTTGAACACGGAAATTTGTCTTTGCACACATTTTAATACACTGAACCTCTGCACTGAACCAATCCTCTGATTTTTTCTTACTCCTTTGGGTCACCCGACAAAATTCATAGTATCCATTGCATCATCAGGTTTTGGTCCATGTCATGTTTCTGATGTTGTGCCTCAGTGTTCAAGGGATGTATCCACCTCGTGAGTCAGCCATCACAAATATCTTGTCTCAATACATGTGTTAGTCCATGTTCATTTGATCTACCAAATTACATCTCTGTGTCTGTTTCGTGTCGTTGATGGGGGATACAACAAGGCCCTCCTTCGACGAGTCTATTCCTGTCGACTCCAACACATTATCCAGGAACTAGATTTAGAAACCAATTAGTACTTTGGGACCTGCATGCCTCAATGGAAGGCCTCCTCACATCCAACAATGGGTTTACATCATTGACCTCTGATCGGACGATTCCACGGATGTTCGACTTCATCTCATCCATTCACATTCGTTGGAATGTACTAGGATACCTTGGGAATCATTGACATCAATGGTGATCTCCCTCGCACTTGTTAACGGTTTACATCATTGACCAGTAATCAAGTGGTTTCTACCATGTTTGACAT
>ML860418.1:0-19292 GCA_009831015.1 Picea engelmannii
TTCATGGCCCAAGCCAACTACTTCCATCGAAGTCAGGGGATTCTTAGGAGAAGTAAAGTACTGGTGGAAATTCATTGCTAATTTATCATACATAGTTTCACCTCTACATGCATTAACAAGTGTTAAACAAGTCTTTCAATGGGGAGGAAAGCAACAGAAAGAATTCGACACATTGAAGGAAAAGATAAGCACTGTACCAATTTTGGCATTGCCAAATCTACAACAACCATTTGAGATTCAAACCGATGCAAGAGGATATTCCATGGGCACGGTATTAATGCAATGAGGTAAACCTATATGTTATCATTCTGAGACTTTCACTCAAGTTGTGATTAACTATCCAACACATGATAAGGAATTGTATGTACCTGTAATCAACCTGTACCATAAACAAGTGCATCCAACTGTTGTTCCAGAGTCTATACTTAAGGCTATAAAGTACCGAGTCTAGGCATCCAAAAAGAGTGTGAAAGATATAGAGGAAGAGAACAACTGGGGAAAAGAAGCTAAGGCTGATTTCTGAGTTGTCTGGGTCTAGCTTCCAATTGTTCCTGAATGTTTATATCTCGTTCAATGGCTTCCCATGAACGTTCAAGTTCGGCCAGGGTAGTAGTAGTTTTCATAATGGTATCGAAAAGGTTTAAAGCCAGGTTGGTTTGATCTAAGAGACCGGGTTCTATGTTGGGTTGTCTTGCCACAGGGACATTCATAAAGGAACCAAGTTTTTATAAAGTGTTGGTTGTTGTTTCAACTTTAGATTATACGAGAATGAATCCCAAAATCGAATTAATAGTATAACGAAATCAAAGGTCGTTTTCTGTAACTGAGTTAAATTTTAAAATCATGCATGAAGCGAGAGAAAACATAGTGTTGTTGAACAATGTGAGGCATCAATCAGGGAAGAATCTCACCTTGTGACAGAAGAAGAAATTAAGTAGGAAAAACTTTAATGAATCATATGATATAGAAATCTAAACAATTCACAGGTCTTGTACCTACTGATAGCCGATACAGAGGAAAAGTTGTAAATGATTAGATGACTGAAATAAATGATCACTGCAGTAGAAGTTGTACTAAATTACAACTAAGCATTCATTAAAGACACATATGAGAAAAGATGCAAAATATGAAATAACAGAAGAAACACATAACCCAGTCTTGATGGAAAAAAGAGTCTTCGATCTTCCTTGTATTAATTCTGGCGAAAGAAATATTCTCTGGTACAATTGGCCAAAAGGAGAAAATCCCTCATTCCCCCTTTCAAAATTATACTTATACAAAATTAAAACGCTTTGATTTCTAATCGTTCTAAAAATTTCGGTTATAAATGGAAAATGAAGTGTTTCACTTTCTTGTCTCTTGTCTTCCTCCACGTGGGCAGGGCATTTTCTTTTCTTGTTCTCTAGCTCTAAAAATAGGATGGGTCAGGATTTTGTTACTACATACCTCCATAAGTCTGCCCTTTCCCCTACTCGATACAAATAACACACCTTTCTACCAACTGCGCTCTCATCTTGGAAGGTTCGACTTGGTTGTTTGCCTCGAAAGAGTAGTAATTATTTGCCAACTGTGGCAATCTTTTTCCTACTTGTCAGTGTTTCGTGATGATAGACCACAATTGCAAACTTGGTCTTATCAACCATTTATCCACTTGGGAAATATCCACCTAACTTACCTGGGATAATTCAATTTGTCCTTTTTCCCCATTTTCCTTGATATCCAACAGATGGTTGGCTATGTTAATTTTTCCCAGTGTTCCAACACTACATTCTTTATTGAGATATAACAAATTTGTATATATCAAGACGAATGTTTCTTCACAAGCATCTCTCGTCTCTTTAGCTCTTTTCTGCTCTCGGATATATTATGTTCCCACGCCTTCAGTGAGATGTTACCTCTGGTTTGCTCTGGGATAGACAGCCTGGAACTGATGGCCACCTCTTCTTTCATTGTTTCTATAACATCTTCTTGGAAAGCAACCCGAGCTGCCACAACTTCTCTTTCTCTCAAGGAGATATCTTTTAATGCTTGTTCTATTTTATGAAAATGATTTTGTATGGTTTCTACTTTGGCAAGTAGATCCTGTTGAGCTACTTCTACCTTATTTCATATTTCGATGGCTTGGAATTGGAATACCATTATGTCTATGACCTAGTTTTCGACATAAATTAATTTAGACTACAACAGTTTTATTTTATCCTCCTGTTGACTTACCTACGTTTGGCTTATTTGTGCCGACTGATGAATCTACTCAAGATTGGATTTAAGTCTCTCTATTTCCTGTTGATCAATTACTCTGGCTTGCTTGAAACCTTTATTTGCCTCATCCCTGGCATTCGCCTCTACCATTGCTACCCGATCCTCCAATTTGTTGATCAAAAGGTTCTTTTGTTTCAACCGTGCCTTCAAAACTCCAACTGAATATTGGTTGGTTGTTGCATAAGCCCCCAATGTTCCTGCTACCTCATCAATGAATTCTTCCTCTTCCAAGTCTTCTCCATCTATTAGGATTTTTTACTTTTTAGCTACTGCGCTCGCTCTTTGGTATGTTTCTTGCTTCACCATGGCCTTCCTTTTCTTACTGAAGAAGAATTCACTAGGAGGAAATTCTTCTACAGAGATAGGTGTCAGGTCCTCCTTGAATATCCACTCTGTATCGGGGTTCCCCTTTGTGAATTGTAAGGGAGTGAAGGATGCAATGGGGCTGCCAATTTCCTTGGTCACTATCATTGGGTTTCCTTATTCTTGGTTGGGGATCTCTTATTCCTAATTCGAGATTTCAGTTTTCTTTGTCTTGTCCTGAGTCTCTTGTTTGCTAGGGTTCGCGCTCGTTGAAATTTTATCTTCTACTTTTTGTGTATCCGGAGGTTGTGAGTCTCTTCCCTATAAAAATTTGGGGAGGCAACTTCTCTTGTGCTCTTGGAATTTATAAAAATCGACCATATCCTCTGGTAGTAGAGCTTGAACCCGACTTAAGACTTTGGAGTAAGATCTCGCACCTCGGAAGATTTCATCATGAGGTGAGTGTTCATGTTTGTATCTCTTTAGCCCACATCTCTCCATGTGATTACTCACAACCTTACTAGGGTCGTTTTTCTTAAACTCAATGTCTACCCATTTCATTTCCTCCAAGGTTGTAGCCTCCACTTTGGCATGACCGAAATCTAATAAAGAATATGTACCAATGTGAATGGGGAAGGGTGTACATACCTTGTTCGATACTTCTTTGATCTCCTTTCTTATCCCATCGAGCACAATTTTCCTAGCGATCTTGCGACATACCAGCTTGTCTGGTATGAATAGCGGCATAGAATATGGGGGGACAAAGGTGCCAAAGACCCTAATATACGAAAAATATGCTTCTATATACCAATATTCCACGCTTCTCAGGTTGGTCGTGATGTTATCTGAAATCCTAGGAGGTGGATGTTCGGAGATGGAGACATGCATTTGTACCATTACCCAGTTGAAAATCTCATAAAAAAATTCTTTGGCTTTATCTTCCCAGAGTTTCAAGTGGTAGACATGAATAGGCTTTGCATTAGTTTGAGTCCAACTCCAGCTCATTAATGGGAAAGGAGTCATGAAGAAAATAGCGTCCATGATGTAAGAAAACATAAATAATCAAGATTCTTTCCCACTTGTCTTCTGTGCTTGATATTCTGTAATTCGACTGGCCAGACTGTCTGACAACAATTTGGCCTAGTCGAAGGAGAATCCCTCTGCTACTGTGTGAATAAGTGGTACCCATGGGAGAAATAAGTGAGAGGTATCCTCCTTCCCATAAAGTCTACAAACCATCATCGTTATATACATGAATTGTGGTACCAATGATGAGATTGAATAAATTCCATTAGTATCAGCTCTGAATTTTGCGGGGTGCGAAACCCAGTCTTTGATCTGATCGGATAATATTTTCCCAAACTTCTCGCATTCCTTCTTTTTTAAACCCTCCAAGAATTTGGCATTGTGAGTAAGGTTTGGTGTGGGAGACAATTTATACATTACCTATAAATGCTCTAGTCTGAATGTCCCAATTGCCACCTTCTGCTCATTGAATATTGTCCTAGTTGGTATGTATAAATGGTCCAGTTCCCATCTGATCATATCATAATAGGGAAAAAGTTGTGGCCTTTCTGCTATCTTGTGCATATATGACTGAGTGACAATTTTTTATTTGGTGGACAAGTTGTATTTCTCATTATCATTGGAATCATCTGGACAATTTATCAGCTCAGATTGCAGAATGTTGGAGACATACGTCCATGTTTTGACAGTATTGATACTTTTAGGCGAGGTATAAGAAATAATATATGAACCTTGACTTGGACTCTCAACAACTGCCTTAGACGCTTTTCGCGAAGCCATGATATAGAAACTTGCAATTAAATCCCCTATCACAAAAAATGAAAACACAGACAGAGGTTATCTTGGTGAACTTGGCTCTGCGCAAATTAAAAAGAAATATAAGATAATGACTGAAACCTTTTCTCTTTGAGAACTTAATTCTGTGCGAGTCCTTGCTGACAGAACGTTTAAATCATTTAATAGAAAGATTTAGAAATAAAACGGGATCTTACTATCAATCACCTCACTAAATTTCTAATAAATGCCATAAATGTTTGATAATTCACGATTTGGGAGGATCGCGGCAATGTTTAATTCTTGGTCCGTAGGTTGTATGGGTTGAAGGTCATTTAAGGTGTTAATTAATCCATTTAAACCTTTTATTAAGTGTGTTTAGTCCTTAATCCCCTTTTCGGCGCTCACAGTATCAGATGATTTTACTCCTAGTCGTTGAACCGCGAACCCCGAATTTGCGATAGTGCGATTTGGTTGATTAACTGTGATTTGACTTAAGCTTTTAATTAACCACAATTAATTAAGAAATATCGCGACTTCAGGGATCAGAGTTACAAATGTGTTGTTATTTAGGTAACGACCGTTGAGTCGCAAAATCACGATGAAGATTAACTATGGCTTAAAAGTCATTATTCTTGTTATTAACCAATTTAACTTAAACTAATCTCGCAACTTCGTGTGTCTAAAATTCGAAGGGTGTTTGAGGTGTGACTCCCAAAACGCAAGAGCATGATGTATCAAAAGTGATAATCTGCATTTAAAGGTTCAATAATCGTGATTAAACTTAATCCAACTTCATCATTTTGCGTGTCGGGATATCGAGGGTTCAAATATGTATAACCATGATATATACGAAATCCCAAAATCCAACTTTTTAGGCTTAGGTGTATCATCTCAATACTTAGAAAAATAGGCGGCTCTGACCTTTGATAACAAGAGTATTCGAAAAATACAAGTGTTCCAACATAGGCTCCAACTAGGGATCTCGTCTCCTTGCAGGACGAGAAGAACAATAGACCAAGTGCCTTTATTGGGTAAATGGAGTCATTTGTTTGTTTCTGTGAAACTTGTTCGGAAAGAGGATACAGAGGGAGAAAGGGGGTTTAATCCTTACTTCTAAAATCTTTTAAAAGTAATCAATCTCTTATCTCAATATTATTCCTCTTGCTCCTCCGATACTGAATTCGATTCTGGTCAAGATGATCAAAACAACCTTGGGGATTTGAACAGGTTCTGTTGATTTTGCTTGCATCAAGGTGAAGTAACTTCAATGTTTTTAATCAAGGATTCTTGCACACACCTGGTATGTAGATTAGGTTTCAAAGAAAACTAATTACCAGAGTACGGTAAAATTCATGTGTAACAGCCTTACAAATATTTTAGACATTGATTCACTGCCAGCAAGCCTGTTCAGTACCCCGATGAAGTTGTCTGATTCCCTTTATTGAATTTCCTTTCACCACTTCAAGCTGTAACTTTGTCTTTAAATGTTGAGATGAGGGAAATCATTTTATGAATTTCCTTTCATCATCTCTTTTCGGACTAGATGGGGGAAATCAATTTTTGAATTTCCTTTCACCATCTATCTTATATTTTCCTTTTCCATGAAGTGGGGGAAATCAATTAGTAGAAAGTATATCAGGGGTTATATCTGTGTATAGTTTTGCAGCCGAGGTATGTTAACTCATTTTGATTACTTTGGATCAATTTTCCTTTGACCTTATAAACATCTTAGTTGGCAGGAAAGCTTTCGGGGAGAGTTTGTTTCCAGGGACCTTCTTTTGAGGCAGACTAATCGTCAAGACCTGTTGAAAAAACCAAGGGAGTTAGGATTAGCGTAAGCATATCTTAGTTCAGTGGGAGCAGAGGGTTCGCAAGAACTTGTCGCCCTTTTTTTGGAGTTCAGAAAAATCATTTGTCGAGTTTAGAACTAAAGTGAAACCTCTTTTCCCTCTATGAAAACCATGAGAATATATTAGGATTCAAGGGGAAAAAATCAAAGATTCGGGACAGAGCGGAAAAGAAGGTTTCAGACGTAAGCACAGGCGTTATAACGCAATCCTGACTCTTGGAACTTCTTTATTTATTTATTTTCTTTTTTATTTTATTTAGGACACTTCACATATTTTTATTTATTTAGGATGCTTCACTTATTTTGTTTTATTTTGATTATTTTTATCCTATCTAGGGGGACTTTTTAGAATCCACAGTAAAAAATTATTCTTTTGATAATCCATCAAGTAAAAATGTTCATACTCATGAGACCGTTATTGCACCTAGGTGACCTTCATTTGCAATCTAGATATTTAGGGAATGCATACCTTTACCTTACCATTTCATTCTCATCTTAGTAAATTATATTTTATCACCTATTTCGGGCGAATCGATTTCCCAATACATGACCGTCTGTTTTCCTCTTTATGACGTTGGGTTGTAAACCAGAACCCTGAAAGAAAGCAACATGAAGAGCATCAGGATTTTAAAATTTATGGAATTCAATGTGTTGAAAATTTTGTATCACTAACCTATTTTATTTGCGATGAAAAAGAAAATAAAACTTACCGAATAGTTATAAAAACATAAACACAAACCGGTATACATAGTGGAATTTTGGAAATTATTTATTGCATATAGTGCTTCAGATAGCGCCTATTGATAGGGGCGTTAAGGGTTTTATCGTCCAAATTTTCTAACAAAAACGAGTTCTTCCCTTCAGAAGATGTGACTTTGAATGGACCATACTAGATATGGTCAAATTTTCCATGTTTTTCCGAGTCTTCCCTTCTAGCATCCCATTTTAAAACTAAATCACCAGGGAGGAATTCCCTGTCTTTAGCCTTATGATCAAACATTTCTTTAATATTGTCTTGATACCTCTGAATCCTTTCGTCTACCTCCATTATGTTCTTTTGAACTTCGATCAACTGATTTATTCTTCTTGTGATGTGATTTGGTTCTTCTTTTTCATCCTGCCAAAGTTTCATCAAGGGTAGGGCTAGATTTATGGGTAGCACTACGTTGGTCCCGTATACCATTTTAAAAGGAGAAGTTCCAATCGATTTCTTGGTGCCTATCTGATTCACCCACAAGGCGTACTTCAAATGCACATGATAAGATGTTTTGTTTTCGTTCAACACTTTCTTAATTATGGTAATTAAGTTTTTATTCGATGATTCGGCAAGACCATTGCCTTGGGGGTAGTATGTTGTAGAATGGCCCAGTATAATATTGTATTTTTGGCAAAATTTGACCATCGCCATATATTTTAACGCCTGGGAATTGCCTATAACTATTTTTCTAGGACAGTCGAATCTAGATAGTATGTTTTCTTCCAAAAAATCTATCACCACCGAATCTGTCGCTCTTCTGGTTGGAATAGCTTCCACCCATTTGGTGAAATAATCTGTATCAGTTAGGATCCATCTATGTTGAGCATTGGAATGTGGGTTAATTTCTCGTATAAAATCCAACCCCCATTGTTGAAACGGGGCATCTGTTTTAATCAGAACCAAAGGTAATGCTGGGAGTTTCTACTTGCCTACGATCAATTGGCAAGATTTACAGGCTCTGACTTTGCTATTGACATATGAAAATAGTTTAGGCCAATAATATCCTACCCTCAAGATTTTATAAGACGTTTCTCTCCACGCGTGATGTCCTCTACATACTCCTTCATGAAATTCGTTTATGACATTTTTTGTTTCTGATTCTACCAAACAAACTAGTAGGAAGCCTAGAGGGTATTTCCAAAACAATTGGCTTTCAGATATATAGTACTTTACCGCATGTAATTTCAGTGTCCTAGATTTAGATGGAGATAAATCACTCGGGCAGTTCAGGGTCAAAAGGTATGATACTATGTCTTTATACCAACCTAATGAGGCAAAATTCCCTTCAATTTTGGTTGGAGCTATTTGGTCATCGAATTCATCTATGTCCACACATCCTTCATATTCTTGCAGGTTATTTATTCCAAGTGCTCTGAAATTTGATTCAACTAAGAACTTATCCAAGCCCTGTCCTTTTACGAGCTTCATCGTTTTGACCTCTAGATAAAATTCTTGAAATTTAGCAAGCCACCGACCCCTCTTCCCGTCACTGTCGGGCTATACCAATATATCTTTTATAGAACTGGTGGGCACATCTGCAATTACCTTGGAGTGTAACACATAGGTTATGAAATCCTTTAGTGCCTTTACCATAGCGTATTCTTGATTTTCCATTATATCATATCTCAATTCTGCATCTCTAAGTCTCTTACTAAAGAATGCTATCAATTGCTCAAAACCCTCTTCATTCTTCTGGAGGAGTACTTCTGCAATCGTGTGTTCGGAGGCGAATGAGAAAATCATAAACTCTTTTAGATAATCAGGGCTAGCCAGCACGAGTGCTTCGCTTATAAATTTCTTGATATGTGAAAACGACGCTTTGACTTCTATCAACCATTTGACTTCGTTGTTCTTCTTCAACATATCTGTGATCAATTTCACCATTTCAAAAAAATTCAGGATAAATCTCCTCAAAAACTTTATTTTTCCTAAAAATGATTGAATTTCCTTTACATTTATAGGGATATTTATAGTTTCTATAGCTTCGACCCTTTTAGGATCGATTTTAATTTTTTGTCGAGACACAATATGGCCCAGTATTTTACCTTCTTGCATCGCAAAGTGATATTTATTAGGGTTTAAGGACAAACCATATTTTTGGCATTTCTCGAACGTTTGCTTGAGGAGTATTAGATGATCTTCATCAAATTTATAAAAAAAAGTCAGATCATCAAGGTAAATGCCCACAAATTTATCTCTCTCACAGATGAAAGAGATATCCATAGCACACTGGAAGGTAGCACCTGAATTCATTAAACCAAAAGGAATTTTGTCATACATAAATGTGCCCCAAGGGGTGGTGAAGGTTGTTTTCTCTTTATCGTGCTCGTTGACAGCGATCTGATTATAACCAGAAAACCCATCGATCATTGACATTCTATTTGCCCCAACCACCTTCTCCAAAATGTGATCCATTTTGGGAAGCGGATAATTGTCTTTGAGGGAGTATTTATTTAGATAAAATCTACACACAATATGATCTCTCCACTCTTCTTCCTAACCAGGACTGGGTTAGCTACCCAGTCAGAGTATCTCAGTGGAACAATTATTTTTGCATCCAAAAGATTTTTAACTTCCTTTTCAACCACGGGAAATAAAATGGGATTGATTTGCCTGAGTTTCTGTCTGAAAGGTTTAACATCGGGCTTCAAAGGTATTTTGTGTTCGATCGCCATGGTGTCATAAGTTCTCAGCTAATCATAAGACCAAGCGAACACGTCTTTATACTGTTGGAGTAAATCTGCATACTTACCTTTCATATCAAGGGGAAGATATTTTGATATCTTTACTATTATAGGCTCATCTTTGGTCGCTATGTCGCAATATTCAACTTCTTTTGGTTGAGGTTGTAAAGTAGATTTGAGGGGCATGTCATTTTGGTCAAACAATCTTTCTAGAGGGATTAGTCCTTTCGGAATCTGATTTTTTTTTAATACTAACATGCGATGATTCATGATATTTTCTTGGAACTCTTGAGGGCCCTCCCCTTATTGCATAATCCAAGTATGGTCATTTTGGTTTTCTTGGTCAATGTGAGTTTCAACAAAATCGTCCACCATTTCAAGGAATTTTCTGATTTGTTCATCATCTTCAAAGACCTGTCAGTGTTGTATATTATTCGGTATGGAGGGTATGTGCCTCACCTCTATATGATACTTTAGTTTGAAAGTTTTAGGAGATGCGAAAGTTGAGGATGCTTTGGATAATGAATCGACTTTTAGGTTTTCTACACGCGGAATGTAATGAACATTTATCGATGAGAAAAACTTTTCTATTAGATCCCAGGAGCAATTTCTGTAAGATCTTAATCTCGGGTGTTTGGCCTGGTATTGTCAATTTATCTGCTTCACAATCAACTCCGCATATCCATAGACTTCCAAGTTCTTAATGTTCATCTTCCTGGCAGCTTCTAGTCCCAAGACTAGGGCTTCATACTCACATACATTATTTGTGTAATCTTTGTCCCATTGTAGTCTGTAAAAAAAGGGGATAACAAAGTCATTCTCAGGTTCTACAAAAGGTACTCCTACACCTTCTCCTTCACATGATGAAGCGCCATCAATTTTTTTTTTCCAAATCCCAGTGTTATACACATTTTCATCTATCTTTTTTTATTTATTTTCCTCTATAAAATTTTCTTCTATACAATTATTTGCGCCATCATCAAAAGATAAAATACAATTTCCCAGGTCTTGATCAGCGATGTAAACAGGATAATTATTAGGATTCTATGGATCACTTACTATATATTCTAACCGTGTCTCTCTATATAATCAGGTGAACTATCTTCCAAAAACAGGAATTGTGGCATAGGTCATGTCTAATTGAAGAGATCCCCCAAGCTTGGCTCCCCAAGACCTAGATAAGAGCAAACCATACTTTGGAGATATATCGGCGATAATTACATCCATTAGAACATTTTTTACTGGAACCTGTGCAAGAGTTACCACTAGATCTTTGATCATTCCCATACACTTAACTCTCCTTGAATCGAAAGAATACGAGTCTCTATATGGCCTGGTGATTTCGAGGCTTAGTCTATCCATAATAGACATGGGTGTCACGTTATGTGAGGCTCCAGAATCTAGCATGCAATTATGCAGCAGACGATCTTGTAGGTTTAGTGTGATATAGAAAGGGGTGACGGTATCCCTGGAACCTTCGAAATGTTGGCCGAAAGTTATATTAGGCTTATCATCTTCCAAATTTATCACGACAGACTGACTTTCTAAATCTGAAAAATTTCTCATTTTGGTTATTTTCTTTCGGTACACAGGATTCTTTGCCAATTCGACCAAGGGTATTGGTATCTTTATCTTGTTTATCTCATTTTCCAGGATGAAACCTCCCATGATTTTATCTCTTTTTTTAGTTGAAGCTTCGGTTTCCTTCCTTTCTAACTTATTTGTTTTCATTGATTTATTTTCAGTTAGTTTTGTTTCCAATATCTGTGTTCCGGCTACCTTAATTTTACCAGCTTAGGCCTTAGCCTCCTTTATTTTCGTATTTTGTATCTCCGTGTCTTTCGTAATGGGCTCATATGTTTCGCCTCTTGGCAGGATTTTCTTTGGTTGAGTAGTTGACACAGATTTATTTTTAGGCCTCAGATTATACTTGTGTTGGAGCTCGACCATTATAGTATCAACCATCCCTTGATAGGTAGAATCACCTGCATTATTTATGTTGTTATCTTTATTTGACGGTTGTTTTGTGTTTAGAGACCTCTCATAATCTTCCTTGGTTAGATGAGGTTGTACACAATCATCTCCCAAATTGTTAACATCTTCTCCTAAATCCTCAATCTCTTGCAAGTCATTTCCTCCTATAAAATTTTCATTTTTTAAAGGAGTTTGAATTTGTTGGTCTTAATTTTTATTCTGTCTTTGTTGAATTTGAGGATTGGGGTTTCTTCTGAACTCTCTCTTAAGGAATTGATATTCTTTGGATTGATCTAGCTCCATCCTTGAAATTTTATTTGATAGCTCTTTTATTATCCTAGCCATATCATCTATTTTATCATCTGAGGACCTCCCTGATCACAAAGGTCCCGCTTGTTCTTTAAAAAGTTTGGTCTCTTTGTTTCCTGTCTCTATTTTTGTTTTTAGTTTACCAGAAGCCATCATGTTTGACTCAATATCCACGACATCATCTTGCATTCGGGTTAGGTCATCCCCTCTCCTTTCTCTTAATAAAAGTGTGAAATTGGGTTCGAAGGCTCCCGCGAAGGTTACCTTGGCTGCAGGTTGGGACAGTTTAACCTCGACTGGGATCTTATTATATAATTTGTTAAATATTTGAATGAATTCCATAATGGTTTCTGAACTTTTTTTCTTCAAAGATCCAAACTCAGTCAGATAGTATAAATGGTCCTTCCTTTCGCCCCATTGTCTAAGAAAAGAATCTTCTAGAGAATCATAGGATAATATCGAACCTACGGGTAGACTTTGAAACCAGGTTCTCACATGTCCTTCAAAAGTTTGGAAAAGAAACCGTGAATACACATCTTCATGTTCGAGACCTAGGATGTATGTGAATTGGTCAAAGAAATTTATATGTTCGATCGCAGTTAGGTCTCCTTCCCCTGTAAACTTAGGTAGGTTTTTCATGTAGTTTTCAGGAAGGTCATGCAGGGGTACTGGGAGGACCAGAGGAGTGTATCTGGTAGCTACTTTAGCGAAAATATTGGGTGGTGGGGGTGGCCCTTGGCCCCCCACTCCTCCTCCTGCCGCAACCATAGATACTCTAGGAGAGGAAACCGGTACGTTGTACAAAGGATTTTGGAAGATGTATAGTGAATCTTTAGCTTCTTCGGGAGATGAGAAAACTGAAAAAGGTGGAAACGGGATATGGGGGCTTGGTTCCTCTGACTTGCAAGAGATGTAAATGGGGGAACCCGTAGGTGTGGAGTCTGAGTATATGGTATACTCTTCAAGACTTAGTGAGGTTGGGAAATCTAACTGAAGATTTATGGGGATATCAATCGATGCAAGATTTACTGAGGGATTTTCACCTTCATTTACGTAGGGGGTAGTCGTATGAGTTTCAGATTTAATTTTCGGGAAAGCTAAATTTGGTTTTAGGGTTTCGGCCTCGACTGTCTTCATTTCTTCAAAGAGGGTTCTGATGAGAGCTTCTTGCGAAGTCACCGCTTCAAGTGGGATCTTGGCCTTAGTTTGTGTGTGTCTAATCTAGTAGACCGCAGTAGTTGGCTTAAGGGAACCTCTTGATTTTAGTATTTTTTCGGTATCGGGAACAGGCATGGTATGTTTTCCATATAGATTTCATCTAGTATTCCTTCGACCAGATTCCAACTTAGTTAACGTGGAGTCACCAAGTGAATAATAAAAACTTAGCCTTTAGAAGGTGTTCACTCTTTGTTCACTATCAAAGAGTAGAAACTTGCAAATTTCGTTCTCCCAGGGAAAATGATTTTGTATCTCCTTCCCCGGCAGCGGAGCCAAAAAGATATTGTTCCAGAGTCTGTACTTAAGGCTATAAAGTACCAAGTCTAGGCATCCAAAAAGAGTGTGAAATATATAGAGGAAGAGAACAACTGGGGAAAAGAAGCTAAGGTTGATTTTTGATTTGTCTAGGTCTAGCTTCCAATTGTTCCTGGATTTTTATATCCCATTCAATGGCTACCCATGAACGTTCGAGTTCAACCTGAGTAGTAGCAATTTTCATAATGGTATCGAAAAGGTTTAAAGCGAGGCTAGTTCGATTTGAGAGACCAGGTTCTATGTTGGGTTGTCTTTCCACAGGGACAGTCATAAAGGAATCGAGTTTTTATAAAGTGTTGGTTGTTGTTTCATCGTTATATTATACAAGAAAGAATCCCAAAATCGAATTAATAGTATAATGAAATCAAAGGTCGTTTTTTCGTAACTAAGTTAAATTTTAAAACCATGCATGAAGCGAGAGAAAACATAGAGTTGTTGAACAATGTGAGGCATCAATCAGGGAAGAATATCACCTTTTGACAAAAGAATAAATTAAGTAGGAAAAACTTTAATGAAGCATATGATATATAAATCTAAACAATTCACAGGTCTTGTACCTGCTGATAGCCGATATAGAGGAAAAGTTGTAAACGATTAGATGATTGAAATAAATGATCACCGCAGTAGAAGTTGTACTAAATTACAACTAAGCATTCATTAAAGACACATGTGAGAAAAGATGTGAAATGTGAAATAACAGAAGAAACACATAACCCAATCTCGACGGAAAAAAGAGTCTTTGATCTGCCTTGTATTAATTCTGGCGAAAGAAATATTCTCTGGTACAATCGGCCAAAAGGAGAAAATCCCTCGTTCCCCCTTTCAAAATTATACTTATACAAAATTAAAACGCTTTGAATTCTAATCCTTCTAAAAATTTAGGTTACAAATGGAAAATAAAGTGTTTCACTTTCTTGTCTCTTGTCTTCCTGCACATGGGCAGGGTGTTTTCTTTTCTTGTTCTCTGGCTCCAAAAATAGGATGGGATAGGTGTATGTTACTACTTTCCTCCAGAAGTCTACCCTTTCCCCTCCTTGATACAAATAACACACCTTTCTACCAACTGCGCTATCATCTTGGAAGGTTCGGCTTGGTTGTTCGCCTCGAAAATGTAGCAATTATTTGCCAACTGTGGCAATCTTTTTCATACTTGTCGGTCTTCCGTGATGATAGACCAAAATTGCAAGCTTGGTCTTATCAACCATTTATCCACTTGGGAAATATCGACCTGACTTACCTGGGATAATTCAATTTGTCCTTTTCCCCATTTTCCTTGATATCCAGCAGATGTTTGGCTATGTTAATTTTTCCCAGTGTTCCAACACTACCTTCTTTATCGAGATCTAAATTTTTTTTATTTATCAAGCCGAATGTCTCTTCACAAGCATCTCTCATCTCTTTAGCTCTTTTTCGGCTCTCATATATATTATGTTCCCACGCCTTTAGTAGGATGTTACCTCTGTTTTTCTCTGGGATAGACAACCTGGAACTGATGGCCACCTCTTCTTTCGTTGTTGCTATAACAACTTCTTAGAAAGCAACCCGAGTTGCCGTAACTTCTCTTTCTCTCAAGGAGATATCTTTTAACAATTGTTCTATTGTATGAAAATGATTATGTATGGTTTCTACTTTGGCAAGTAGATCCTGTTGAGCTACTTATACCTTATTTCGTATTTTTGTGGCTTGGGATTGGAATATCGTTATGTCTATGACCTGGTTTTCAACAAAAATTAATTTAGACTGCAGCAGTTTTATTTTCTCCTCTTGTTGACTTACCTGCATTTGGCTTATTTGTTCCAACTAATGCATCTGCTCAAGATAAGATTTAAGTCTCTCGATTTCCTGTTGATTAGTTACTCTGGCTTGCTCAAAACCTTTATTTTCCTCATCCCTGACATTCGCCTCTGCCAATGTTACCCAAGCCTCCAATTTGTTGATCAAGAGGTTCTTTTGTTTCAACCATGCCTTCAAAGATCCAAATGAATATCGGTTGGTTGTTGCATAAGCCCCCAATGTTCCTGCTACCTCATCGGCAAATTCTTCCTCTTCCAAGGCTTCTCCATCTGTTAGGATTTTGTATTTTTTAGCTATTGTGCCTGCTCTTTGGTATGTTTCTTGCTTCACCACGACCTTCCTTTTCTTACTGAAGAAGAATTCACTAGGAGGCAATTCTTCTACAGAGATAGGTGTCAGGCCCTCCTTGAATATCCACTCTGTATCGGGGTTCCCCTTTGTGAATTGTAAGGGAGTGATGGATGCAATGGGGATGTTGATTTCCTTGGTCACTATCTCTAGGTTTCCTTCTTCTTGGTTGGGGATCTCTTCTTCCTAATTCTATATTTTTGTTTTCTCTGTCTTGTCTTGAGTCTCTTGTTTGCTAGGGTTTGCGCGCGTTGAACTTTTATCTTCTGCTTGTTTTGTATCCGGAGGTTGTGAGTCTCTACCCTGTAAAACTTTAGGGAGGCAACTTCTCCTGTGCTCTTGGAATTTTTAAAAAATGACCATATCTTCAGGTAGCAGATCTTGAACCCGGCTTAAGACTTCAGAGTAGGATCTCACACCTAGAAATATTTCATCATGAGGTGAGTCTTTCTATTCATATATCTTTAGCCCACAGCTCGCCATGTGATTACTCACAAACTTATTAGGGTCGTGTTTCTTAAACTCAATGTCTACCAATTTTATTTCCTCCAAGGTCGTAGCCTCTGCTTTGGCATGGCCGAAATATAATAAAGAATATGTACCAATGTGGATGGGGAAGGGTGGTCATACCTTATTTGATACTCCTTTGATATCCCTGCTTATCCCACCGAGCATAGTTTTCCTCGCAATCTCGCGATATACTATCTTGTCTGGTAAGAATAGAGGTAGAGCATATGGGGGGACAAAGGTGCCAAAAACCCTAATATACGAAAACTCTGCTTCTATATACCAATCTTCCATGCTGGTCAGGTTGGTCATGATGATATCTAAAATCATGGGAGGCGAATGTCCAAAGATGGAGACATGCATTGGTACCATTACCCAGTTGAAAATATCGTAGACGAATTCTTTGGCTTTATCTTCCCAAAGTTTTGAGTGGTAGACATGAATAGGCTTTGCATTAGTTGGAGTCCAACTCCAACTCATTAATGGGAAAGGCATCATGAAGCAAATAACATCCATGATGTAAGCAGACATAAAGAATTAAGATTCTTTCCCACTCGTCTTTTGTGCTCGATGTTCTGTAATTCGACTGGCCAGACTGTCTGACAACCATTTGGCCCAGTCGAAGGAGAATCCCTCTACTACTGTGTGAATAAGCGGTACCCATGGGAGAAAGAAGTGAGAGGTTTCCTCCTTCCCATACAATCTGCAAACCATCATCGCTATATACATGAATTGTCGTACCAACGATGAGATTGAATAAATTCCATTAGTATAGACTCTGAATTTCGCGGGGTGTGAAACCCAGTCTTTGATCAGATCGGATAAGCTTTTCCAAAAATGCTTGCATTCCTTCTTTTTGAAACCCTCCAAGAATTCAACATTGTGATTAAGGTTTGGTGTGGGAGACAATTTATACATTACCTGTAAATTCTCTGGTCTGAATGTCCCAATTTTCACCTTCTGCGCATTGAATATTGTCCTAGTAGGGATGTCTACATGGTCTAGTGCCCATCTGATCATATCATAATAGGGAAAAAGCAATGGCCTTGCTGATATATTGTGCATCTCCGACTGAGCGATGATTTTGTATTTGGTGGACAAGTGGTCTTTCTCGTTATCGTTGGAATCATCTGGACAATTTATCAGCTCGGATTGCAGAATGTTGGACACATACGTCCATGTTTTGACAGTATTGATACTTCTAGGCGAGGTATCAGAAATAATATATGAACCTTGACCTGGACTCTCGGCAGCTACCTTGGACGCTTTTTGTGGAGCCATGATATAGAACCTTGCAATTAGATCCCCTATCACAGAAACTGAAAACACAGACATAGGTTATCTTGGTGAACTTGGCTCTATGCAAATTAAAAAGAAATCTAAGATAATGACTGAAACCTTTTTTCTTTGAGCACTTAAGTCTGTGTGATTCCTTGTTGACTGAACATTTAAATCATTTAATAGAAATATTTAGAACTAAATTGGGATCTTACTATCAATCACCTCACTAAATGTCTAATAAATGCCATAAATGTTTGATAATTCGCGATTTGGGAGGATCGTGACAACGTTTAATTCTTGGTTCGTAGGTTGTACAGGTTGAAGGTCGTTTAAGGTGTTAATTAATCCAGTTCAACCTTTTATTAAGTGTGTTTATTCCTTAATCCCCTTTTCGGCACTCGCAGTATCGGATGATTTTACTCCTAGTCGTTGAACCATGAACCTCGAATTCATGATAATGCGATTTGGTTGATTAACTGTGATTTGAATTAAGCTTTTAATTAACCACGATTAATTAAGGAATATCGCGACTTTGGGGATTAGAGTTACAAATGTGTTGTTTCTTAGGTAACGACTGTCGAGTCACGAAATCACGATGAAGATTAAATATGGCTTAAAATTCATTATTCTTGTTATTAACCAGTTTAACTTAAACTAATCTCGCAACTTCACGTGTCAAACATTCGAAGGGCATTCGAGGTGTGAATCCCGAAATGCAAGAGAACGATGTATAAAAAGTAATAATACACTTTTAAAGGTTCAATAATAGTGATTAAACTTAAGCCAACTTTTTCATTTTGCATGTTGGGATATCGAGGGTTCAGATATGTATAACCATGATATATACGAAATCCCGAATTCTGACATTTTAGGCTTAGGTTTATCGTCTCAATACTTAGAAAATAGGCGGCTCCGACCTTTGATAACAAGAGTATTCGAAAAATACAAGTATTCCAACACCAACCATGTACCAAGTATGTACCAATCATGTGTCAAATACTCATCAACTATGACTCATCAACTATACACCTCATGTATGTGCCAACTCGTCAACTACGTGTCTCAACCATGTACTCAACATGTACCTAAACCAAAATCCCTCATCAATTTCATCATCCAAATATAATTTGTAGCTCTTTAATAGACCTGGTGTATATGATCACATTCCTGCAAACCTTCCTTAACTTTAACAACAAGAGACTAGCATTTTCATCAAACTTTTCTTTAGTCTCACATGCCTAGTTTTGGATTAGTCAACAACCCTAACTTGAAGTAATCATAACTTTGAACCTGTAATGCATAAAGATCTGAAACTAATACACAATGTTCTTCATTGTATTTTATGCAATTCCTCCAGGTTTCACTACTTGGAACCTCTTAGAAAAAGAGTTATAGAAAAAATGGCATACCTTTCTAAATTCTGGCTTATTCTAGAGAGCAACCTTGTAGAGAGTGACCCGCATGAAATGTTCATTTAATTGATCTGAAAATGTTAAAAAGAATACTAAAGACTGTACCCTAACCATCACATTTTTTCTCACTGATTTTGGATCTGTTATGAAGAAGTTATGACGTTTTTACCCGAAACACCTGTTTTTGACTAGTTTTAGGACTAACCACAAACCTTATTTTCCACGGAGTGTAACTCCCAAAATAAAAAGAAACACAAGATAAATTTGTTACCACAGATACTTGGGTATGTTTTTTCAATGGAATAGCAATTTCACGGTCTGAATCATTATAGAAAAAAAATTATAGCAAAAATGGTGAGATGACCTGTAAATAACATACCTTAGAAAGCACCATCAAAATAATTTATCCTTCCTTGCATTTCAGCCTTATTTTCTTCACCTTCCCTCAGAAATTTGGCTTATATATCCTTGGTTACCTC
>ML860420.1:0-11520 GCA_009831015.1 Picea engelmannii
TAAATTATGTCTATGAAACTCAAACACATATTTTGTCAATGGTTTTGTAAATATGTGAGTCAATTGGTCTTTTGATCTACAAGATTTCAAGTAGATTTCTCCATTGTTTACAAGCTCTCTAATAAAATGATATTTAGTATCAATATGCTTGTTTTTATGATGAAAAACATGGTTCTTTGAAAGAGCTATTATTGAGTTGTTGTCACAATACACTGGAGTTGGTCCTTCTTGTCCTTGTAGAAGATCACCCAATACTCTACATAACAAAACTGCTTGACAAGTTGTTGTTGTGGCTGCTACATACTTAGCTTCGATTGATGCAATCGTCACAATGGGATGCTTCTTGGATGCCCATGAAATCACACTTGAACCAATATGGAAAACATATCCTAAATTACTCTTCATGTCATCAATACTACTTGCAAAATCACTGTCAGTATATCCAATCAAAAAATCATTACTAGTGCTAGAATATAATATGCCATATCCTGTTGTTCCAACAATATATCTCATAATTATTTTCCCAACTTGTCAATGTGAATCTTTTGGAGATTCCATGAACCTGGAAATCAAAATGACAGCATACATAATGTCTGGCCTAGTGGCAGTGAGGTACATGAAACTTCCAACCAATCTCTTGAACAGAGTTGGATCTACATTGGATCCCACATCCTCGTTGATAAGCTTTGTCCCTATTGCAATTGGAGTTGGTGTTAGTTTACAATTCATCATCAACACATCCATGATATACCTTGCCTGAAATGCAAAAAATCCATAATCTGATTAAAGAACTTCAATACCAAGGAAATCTCTCATTAACTCCAAATCAGTCGTTTCAAATTCATGTTTCATGGTTGTTTTAAAGTTTTCCACTGACAAGTTTCATGTGAAGATCATATCATCAACATATAAACAAACAATCAATATTTGATCTTGTTTATTCACCTTTGTATACAATGTGGGCTCATTGTTGCTTCTGTTGAAACGTGTACTAATCAAATATGAATCAATCTTACTATACCAAGATCTAGGAGCTTGCTTAATCCCCTAGAGATCTTTCTCCAAACTGTAAACTGTATCTTCATGTCCTTCAATCACATATCCTGATGGCTACTCCACATATACTTCTTCTTCCAAAATATCATTCAAGAGTGTTGACTTCACATCCATTTGATAAAATTTCCACCTGTTTTGAGTTGTTATGGCTAAGACAACTTTAATTGTATCTAACCTTGCAACTAGTGCAAAGGTCTCACCGTAATCTACTCTAGGTTGTTGTGAAAAAACTTTTTCCACCAATTTGGTCTTGTTCTTTTCAACTTCTCATTTCTCATTAAACTTGGTTTTTTAAAATCATTGTACCCCAATGCAATATTTATCTTCTAGTAATTCTACTAGATCACATGTATCATTCTTCTCTATGGAATCATTTTCTTCATCCATTCCTTAGACCCAATTTTCTTCTTTAATCGCTTCTTCAAAACATGTGGAAATTTGAATGCACATCTAGATCCTCATATATTTCTCTTAAACTTATAGTCTTTCTAGATCTTATGGAGGAATAATTTGTAGAATCAGATACACTTCTTGACTAAGAAGTAGGAGTAAGCTGGGTTACTGGGCTAGATGACTCACCTTGAACAAAATTTCTTGGAGTATCTTTGATTGATAGTTGATTTTACAAACCTTGTTCTTCACCTTGTGGAATCTCCTCATCTGCTTCATCAGCTTGAGGTCTAACTGCTCCAACAGATATAGACTTATCTATGCTTCCATTCCATGCTTCATCTTTTTTGAATTCAACATTAGACTGCTAATTATCACCTTCTTTGTCACTTGATTATACAATTTATATGACTTGGATTGATCATTGTAACCAAGAAAGATGAATTTTTCACTTTTTTCCTCTAACTTCCTCCTCAACTCTTTGGGCACATGAGCATATGTCACACAACTGAATACTTTGAAGTGTTCTACACTGCAACTCATACTTGTCCATGCTTCTTATGGAACTTTGTTCTTCACACTTTTAGTAGGATATCTATTCAAAACATAAATAGAACAAGCCACTGCTTTGCCCCAAAAATCATTTGACAATTGTTTTACCTTGAGCACACTCCTAGGCATATTCATAATGGTTCTTTTTTTCCTTTTAGCTACACCATTTTTCTGAGGTGTATATCTAGCTGTAAACTGTCTTTTGATCCCATGCTGCTTGTAGAAATTATGAAAAACATGTGAATCATATTCACCTCCTTTGTCTAATCTCAACGCTTTAATTTGATGACCACTTTACTTCTACACCATTGCCTTGAATTCTCTGAATTTGTCAAAAGTTTTTAATTTCTTTGCTAGAAAGTACACCCAATTTTTTCTACTTTAATCATATATGAAGGTTAGGAAGTAGTAACTTCCTCCTAGTGACTGGGTCTGCATTGGACCACATAAATCTATATGAACCAACTCCAATGGTTCCTTTGCTCTATAAGACACCCCTTTAGGAAAACTATCTATGTGTTGCTTTCCAGAATGCAACTCTCACATGAACTCATTGGCTCTTAAATGGGAGGAAAATCGTCAACCATTTTTTTCTGTTGCAATAGTTTTAGGCCACCAAAATGTAAATGGTCAAATCTAAGAAGCCACAACCAAAAATCTTATGAACATGTTGCCTTTTGGGCTATGGAAACATCTTGTCTATCATAATTCATTGAAAGATGATACATTCTATTCTTTGTCATCTTCACCCTAACAATCAACATCTTACTGAGAGGTTTGTCATATATGAAACAACATTGCCCTTAAATATTACATCATACCCTTTTCTAGTAAGTTGGATAACACTAATAAGATTATGTTTCAAACCTGGGGCATAATACACATGGTATGTGTCTTTTATGGCCTTGTTTGGTATGGATGTTGACCATTCATTTTCCCATGACTTTTAGAATATTTTATGACCCCAACTTGACTTCAGTCCTCACTGAATCAGCCAGATATTCAATTAAGTTTTTATCTCCTGTCATATGATTTATACATCCATTATCTAACCAAATATCATTAGAAGTCTCTTGAGCAACATTACAAGTAAGGAATAATGAGTCTTCATAGTTCTCAGTGGTGTTAGAATAATTTTCATCATGTCTGCTAAGGTCAACCTTCTTCTTCCTACATTCATGTACATAATGACCCAACTTGTTATAATAGAAACATTTAACTTTGGATTTGTCATTCCTATAATTTGCCTGTGGGTTTTTGTTGCTGCTCTCCCTTAAGCGATGAGGATTTTGATCAAATCTCATTTCTTGTTCTGAACTAACCCTTTGGTTGTTGCTTTTTTTTCTCTTGCCCCTGCCTCTTGACTTTGATCCTCCTCTGTGTCGAGATCGAAACCTAATATCTAAATGGGTTTTTCAAGGAATCTTCATGTGTTCATCTTGGATTCATGGGATAACAAGGATCCCAACAACTCATCAACTGATAGCTGCTGATAGTTGCATCAAGTCCGTATACTCTTCAATGGCTATAACCACTGCATCAAACTTCTTAGCTAGGGTTCTAAGAACCTTCTCTACCACTCTTTGATCTGGAATCTCTTCATCGTTCATCCTTAACTGATTTACTATGTTCATGACTTGAGTCATGTACTGGTCGAGTTGCTTTGACTCCTTCATCTTTAGATTCTCAAAATCCATTCATAAAGTCTGCAACTTCAATGTCTTTACCTTGTTAATACCCTGATAGTTGGTCTCAAAGATGTCCCAGACTGTCTTTGAGAATCTCGCTACCGAAATCTTGGGAAATATGCTTTCATACAGGTTGCAATTTTTTTTTTACAGAAACCAAATTTTTTTAGAGAAACCCACTCACTTGCCAATGATCCCAACATTACCTATGGTTTAGCGCATCATTTTGTTTCTAGCATTTAATGCATGCCACTCATTCAGCCATAAAGAAACCTACACACACAAACAAAAACTATTAGAAAGTTGCACAGAAGAAGATAGGGTGAATGACAAAAGCGAAAGGAAGACTAAGGGGGGAGAAAGGAAAGATTTCCCTTTAAAACCCAAATCGATTTATCCCCTGGTTGTTGGGAGATGAAGAGACATTCCCATCTCTAGCTTCATGCCATTGGAGGTTGGATCATCACCTTGGAGGGTATATGGCCTCTCAAGTCGAGTGATGAGCTTCTCAAACTCTTCATCGTTGCGTTTGGATGCTTATGAATCTCCAGCCCAACAGATGCTTATTCCTCCTTCCATCGCTTGCTTTGGCTTCTAATTTGTTAAGATTGTTGCGTTTGAAATGTATGAGCTCCTCAGTGAGCGATGGATTGATTCTCGTTCCCATAACTGAGTTTAGATGCTTGAGTAACCCATTGCTCACTTAGCACGTGTTTGCCGAGTGAGTCAATGAAGGGAAGTTTTTTCAAATTAAAAAATGGGTGCGGAGGGAGTTAATAAGGTATTAACAACATTAAACATTGCGTTGTCTTCTGGATCAACTCTCTGCAACTCATTCTCCTCAGGGGTTAACAACGGTTAGTGTCATATCGTATGGTGAATTGAAGGCTCCAGAATTAGTGATCGACGGAGTCCGAAAAGAACGGATGGGAGCAAGGATCCCATGGATTATTAAGAATTTATCTCAACTTTAACTCGTGCTAAAGTTTGTTATTTTGATTTAATTATATTGGAATTGGAAATATTAAGGGAGGAAATGTGCCTAAGATTACTAAAGTAATCTCAAAATGTTGATCTTTAAACACCATTTTTATGTTTGATAAATTTACAAATAGTTCAAAAGGATTTTATCTTCCTTCATAGAAACTTTTATAATTCTAAGCAATTAAACACGGTGAGAAGTCACTGTAAATTATTTGAAGCAAAACTAATATTTTAAATTTCTTGAAAAGATAAGTAAGAAATTAAAGCGAATTTTACACAAGAGCATCATTTAAAAAAAAATGTCGCTGGTCCAACTATCTATCAAATCGGGCTCTCATTAGCTCCCACAACTTCATCTTTGAGAGAAATTCCCGGAATTTGCCTAAAATACTTCGTGCTCGAATGCCAGCGTGGTTGTAATAAGGCGCACTCAGAGATTAAAAAGGAGGTTCCTCTCGTGAACTCTCCTCCGTTTCCAAAAAGCCATCGTTTCACAAAACCCCTAGATTTCTCTTCCTTTCATCTCCGGTCAAATGTTTTGTTCAGTGTGCAAAATGGGTGGGTCCTTTGGAATCTGTCGAAAATAAAATAAACAAATAGAGGAGAGGAAAATAAATAAATGTTTGGAATGCTAAATCGGTGAGTAATGTGAGGCGTCGTTTGGAATCTGTAGAAAATAAAATAAAGGAGAGGAAAAGAAACAAATGTTTAGAATGTTGAATGGATGAGTATTTAGAGTTCTGTTAAAAATAAGAATAAATAAGTGCAGCAAGCTTTTTATACTGCCTCTCAAGTGGGATGCTGTAATCTTAATGTGATATGAGACATTTGACATATTTTCTGATAATTTCTGTGATGGATCATAAAAAGCTGAACACTTCCCTCAAAGAATCTTTAAAAAAAGCAGCCATTGAATCTCAATGAGCACCTCCATCTTCTGGTTTGTGCTTTTAATCTAACAGTCATTCTCACACTTGAAGTATCTCCTATATCTATATATACAGGGATATGGTAGCTTCATCAATGTATACATGGAGAAGTTGGGAATTTTAGCCAGTCATGAGAAAGGTACGGCAATATTGATGGAAAACAACAGAGAAATCTTTGCCATGATGTTGTTGGTTGCAGTTGATTTATGCAAATATTATAATATCAGAGTTGGATTGAATATTAATTTTGTGATTAATGTTTAACGTTCAATTATGTGAAGATTGTAATAACATCTTAAATTATTGACCGATCAATGGCTTATTCTAAATAACATTTTAATGGTTGTAATAACATTTAAATAACATTTTAATGATTGTAATAACATCTTAATAACATTGTTTAAATCAAGTTTTTGAATGTATAAATGTTCTAAAAACCTAAGATCATCGATAATGAATATGCAGTTTCAATCACTGTAATTTTCTAAATTTCTAATTGAATTATAAATAAAGTTCATCTACCTGGGAATAAGTAAAAATTAAAACGTTTAAACTCCTTATCAATGAAATATAAAACGTTTTCTATTTCTTATTTTAAACATCAAGTTTTACACAAAAAAAAAAAAAAAAAAAGTTGAAGTAAAAATAATGTAAAAGTCACAACTACTAATGCTATATACTGATAAGATTTGTTTAATCAATAATCGGTGTTGATGTATAAGTTTACATAGGATAGGTAGGACATGTCATCCTTTTTGGTTGTTTATGGACAACCACCATGTGTTTCTTTGACTTATCAGTGAAGTGGGTAAATTGCCCATCCATCTCCTTGTCTTATTACTTCATGAGTAAGTTATCCATCTACCTTCATCAATGTTGTCTCCTTTCAGCCTATTATAAATAGAGGAGCTCAAAAAAAAATCAATTAGATGAGTCTCTTTTTTTTTATAGAATGTTATTGGTTTGCAGTTATTTCCTTGAGCTTGTGATATTGTCTTTTCTCAATATCTACATGGTATCAGAGCTATCTCTGCAAACTCTTTCTCATATTTCTCTTTCTCTGAGAGTTGTGCAGGCTGTCTAATTTTAAAAAACGTTGCTTGTTAGAGTTTGTAAGGCGTTGGTTTTTTTAACCATTATTTCTCTTTTCCCTCAGGTTCGACTCCTCTCCGTGAGTTGGACGAGCTCGGATTTGAAAATATTTTGTGGCCACGATCTTGTTAGAGACGTGGGTGTTTCCTCTCCGTGAGCTGGGCAAGCTCGGATATGAAAAAAATCATGTGGCCATCATCTTGTTAGAGGCGTGGGCGTTTCCTCTCCATGAGTTGGGCGAGCTCAGATCTGAAAAGATCTTGTGGCCACGATCTTCTTAGAGACGTGGGCGTTTTTCCTTCAAGATCCTGCTGAGCATTTTGAACTTCTCAGGGTTGTAGATTGTGCGCTAGAGATGGAACGACTTTGACTTATTTGGCAAACCCAGTATACAAGTTTTGTTTGCATGTCTGGGCTAGTAATCGAGCTCGCATAGTCATACCGTAATGAAGCTAGAATTCTGAACGATCCAAGGCTTCTGGCGGTCTAAACAGCCCGACACCACCCGGTCCAGAACCAATTCACCCTGTACTTTTGTTCCTATTCAACAATCTTCTCAGACCTGGCATCCTTGGATTTGGACGATAGCAGATCAAACAAATTGCCTTAGCCTAGGTGGTGCAATTCCAACGGGGGATAAAATAAGTCAAGACCGGCCGATCTAAAGGTCATTTGTCACTTGGTTCAATGGTGGGCGCTATCCTAAAGTTCGAGAGGAAATCGAAGGTGCAGCAAAGCGCCCAGCTTGTCGAGTTCGTTCAGCAAAGGTCCAGCTCGTCTAGTTGATCTGAAGGTTCGTTCGTCGATCTGGTGAGCGCTATCCATAATTTCGAGAGGAAATCAAAGGAACAAAAACGCCCAGCTTGTTCAACTCATCCAGCTAACCTCTATGCTCAATCACCTCAAGAAATTGGAAGGAAATCTCAAAATCTGGGGAGTTAAAGTTATAAGAGAACAGCCCTCCTGGGATCATCACTGGACTTCAACATCAAGGGTTTATTCTAATCCGATTTTCTTTGCAATTATTTTTTTTTCATTTAAAAATCTAGTCTAAATCCTTTCACTACAGATCTAGTGCTCTATTCAGTCCTTGTTTGTCAGCAGAAAAGATAGTTGTATTTTGCCTTGTTTATCAGCTCAAGAGATAACCTTCTTTGTGCCTACAGATATTTGTTCTAAACCTGGCAACATTTAAATATCATTGCCTCTATCCAAAAAATTTTAATCTATATATTGTAAATATTTTTAGAGCTCTTTGTTTAGAGCCTAGGTTTCCATTCCTTTTTGAGATAATACACCTAGATCTGGTGTTTTATCGTACTCTTTACTGTAAATGGTGGAGTTAAGGATTGTTGAGCTACTAACTCCCCATAACTATCACACATGGAAACTTAAAATGCAACAGTTGCTGCAATCAAAAGGGCTATGGCAGATGTTAGCCGAGGATCAACCTATGTTCACCAAGGAAATCAAGAGGTTCGCCTATCAAAATAAACTTGATGAAGCCATAGGCCTCATCAGTTTGCATGTGTCATATAGCTTGTTGTTCCACATAGATGATTGTAAAATTCTGAAAGCAAGTTGGGACAAGTTGGATTCCTTATTTGGAAAAATCAATAAATTATGAGCCCTACAATTGGAAGCAGAGTTGTCATCACTGGTACCGGATGAGCATGCATTTGTTGAAGACTATCTTACCAAATTCAGGTTACTAGTGGCTCATCTAAAAGGGTGCGGAAAAACTAAATTAGATGCTGAGTGCATCTTCTTGATTTTATCCAAGCTAAAAGGTCCTTATCAGGTATTTTCTTCTGCATTTTATTCTACTATGGATGCACTGGGAAGTGAGTTTAAAATGACTTCCTTTGAGATTTTATGTGAGCGTCTTACTACAGAACAATCTAAGATTACTCAATTAGATGCTCTTTCTTGCTCTAACAATAAGGCTCTTCTGGATCATACCACCAAAACTAAGCACACGACTCGATATAAGCAGAAGAAAGATTCTTCTCTAGCTGGTGAGTTTACCTCCAAGACTCAACAGAAAACAAAATCTTTTCCTCCATCTTCCAAGTCTGGTGAGTCTTCCTCCAAGAAAAAGAAGAAGAATTCAAATGACACCCGTGGTTTTTGTGGCAGACTTGGGCTTGTAGAATCTAAGTGTTGGTTGAAACTTGAAGCTTTGAATGAAGCCATGAAGAAACATAAGATTTCAATACCCAAACCTTCTTCTACTAGTAAAGGACATGCTTTATCAGCTCAAGCTTTGTATGCATCTTCAGATAGCTTGATACTTGATTCTGGTGCTTCACACCACATGACTCATTCTCATGAGTTGTTGGCTTCTACATCTGAATGTAGCATTTCACAAATTGCAGTTGGAGACTCTATACATCTAAATGTTCTTGGATCTGACACAATGCAGTTAGATAAAGGGTGCATTAATGATGTTCTTCTTGTTCTTGACATATTTGCAAATCTTCTCTCTATATATCATATTTGTCATTCTGGTAATGGGAAAACAGTAGAGTTTTCTCCTAATGATGTAATCATTCAAGAACTACAAAATCCAGACATTGTTGTTGCATCTGGAAAAGTAGATCATAGTTCTCGACTGTATAATTTTGCTTCTTTTGAGTCTTCCTTAGGTTCCTCTTTCATTGCACATGTCGATGCTTTGAGTAGGATTTGACATGAAAGATTTGGACATCTCAACTACAAATATTTGCAATAGTTGAGCACCCAAAAATTGGTGCTTGGTCTTCCTAAAGTTTCTTGTACTGCTGGAGTTTGTCCAGGTTGTGTCCTTGGAAAACAACATCAAGATCATTTTCCTAAAGGAAAAGCATGGCATGCTACAACACTTTTAGAGTTGGTACATAGTGATCTCATGTCATTTCCAACTCGCTCATTTTTGGGGGCTAAGTATGCACTCACGTTCATTGATGACTTCTCACATCACTCTTGGGTATACTTTCTTAAGTACAAGAGTGAGGTCCTTACTACTTTTAAGAACTCCAAGGATTTTGTTGAGAAGCAATCATCTCTTTCTATCAAGAAACTATTCACAGATAATGGGGGGAGTATGTCAATCAGGGATTCACAGATTTTTGTAGAGAACATGGCATTCAACATCAACTCAGTGTTCCCTACAACCCTCAACAATATGGTGTTGCTAAAAGAAAGAACGAAACACTAAAAGAAATGGAAAACTATATGATTCAGTCCAAGAACATGGTACCTTCCTTTTGGGCTGAAGCAGTAAACTGTGCAAATTACATTCAAAATAGGATGCCTCATCAGGCAGTACTGCATAAGACTCCATAGGAATCTTGGAGCCATGTTAAGCCTGATGTCTCTGATTTTAGAGTATTTGGTAGTCGAGCATGGGCCTTAATACCAGATGAAAAACGCAAAGCTATGGAAAATAAAATCCAACCATTGATATTTGTTGGTTATTGTGAGGACATAAAATCATATAGGTTATTTGAACCTATTACTAAAGAAGTATTTTTTCGACAAGTTGTCTGTTTTGATGAACGATTCAACCCCACATCAAATCCTTCTCCATCTACAGATTGTCATGCAGACAATGGTGTTGAACATGTTGAAAATTTTTCTTTAGAAGATGATAATGACCCTTTTGAAGTTCAACATCAACATCAACCAGATGAAAATATACCACCTGCACCAACAGAGCATGAGCATCTTGAACAGGAACAAATTGATCCAGAACATGAACAACTTGATCAAGAACTACGTCTTAGGAGGAGCTTTCGTGAGAGAAAGAGGCCTGGCAGGTATGGCTATGAGCAAACTAATTTCAGCTATTCAGCCTCAACCTCTTCCCCTATTCAATCACAAACAATAGGTGTCTCCTTCTTGATTCATACTATCTCAAATGATCCACAACTATTTTCTGACGTTGTTGGCATACTTGAGTGGGATGTTGCCATGACAGAGGAGTATTCTTCATTAATGAAGAATCACACATGGGATCTCGTCTTTCTTCCAAAGGGACGAAAGCTAGTTCGTTGTAAATGGATCTATAGAACCAAATATGTAGCAGATGGCTATGTTGACAAGCATAAGGCACGTCTTGTGGCCAAGGAATTTTCACAAGTTGAAGAGATTTATTACTCTTGTAGTGTACCTTTTTCACAGTTTGGAGCTTATAACACACTATGTAACAATCTGTACACACTTGCGTGGATTTACATAACACATATAGTCCAGTATAACCACATGCATTTAACACAATTGATCACATTTAAATTCCAGAGTAAAACATATCTCGTTACTGCTATAATTAAACATTCTATAGCCTTTAACAATAATTCATTTACACAGCGGAAAAACATGATACAGAAACAGCACGATCATGCACCACATGATCAAAGCATAATTCAAATACTTATCTTTTAACAGTTGTAGAAATCACCAACCAAGCGCAGGCCTTCCACGAACCTCCCAGCCTTAGACCACACTGTTCATCAGCTCAACAGTGGGTCACCCCCGAGCTGGGACCGAGCTCCACCCCAAGGCAAGGAATCCTAGGCTAGGCTGAGGTTATAGGGAAGACAACACAGAAATATCTGGAAGGATTCTCCCTGAAGATGCCATCTTACGCCCACTACTACCAGACTCTCATTCCCCACATGCCTGTTTCGCTCGGGAGTATACACCTTCGGGTAAAATCATGAAGCTGGGTAACACTTTCGTGACAATCGGGTCTCCAAAATTTCTAGCGGCAATTTTTCGGCCGAACAAATATTACTTTCGGCCGAAATATTATTCGGCCGAAAATTTTCACGTCAAATTTAACGGTG
>ML860420.1:16851-41660 GCA_009831015.1 Picea engelmannii
TCTCTCCTTTTAATTCCTCCCTTCCAGATTTCCGATGTTTTCTGGTAGGGGATGGGCTTGAACTACTGTGTGTCTCCTTGCCAGAATGCTTCGGGGAGAGACGGTAATGTCTGTTACCACTCCTCGATCTCCTTCTCCCCTCAAGGGTTTTGACACTTCTTGATCTGCTTATGTCACTCCCCTTTTCCAATTTCTTTTCTATTCTTTCTAGGCTCTTCAACATTTTTAAATTGAATTCACCCTGTCGATCTCGGATTTTCATGAGCTTTCGGCTATCAGCTAGGCGAGCCTGGGCATCTTTCTGCAATCTTTAGATGAGTTGCATCATATTTTCTTCCTTACCCATCTCTTTTTCGTGCCCATTGGAGTTTGATCCTTCCACCCCCATATTGACATCCTTTCCTTCCCGTTCGTCTCCTGTTTCGGAGGCAATCGTCACCTTTTCCCATTCCATACTCGGCGTTGGTTAACTGGAATCCTGAGCTCCATTGAACTCTGCACACGCACTGTGCAATTAAATTCGAAGTTTGTCAGGCCATTAATATTTCGGAACAATCTGTAACACTTATAAGCCAATACGAACAAGAACGAAAGACATTTTGATTCAATTAAGTTCTCTGAGCTCTCGTTTGGTTCTGTAATTTTCGTGTTTTCGAAACCTTCATTTTCGGCACTTCGGGATTTCGGGACTTCGATTTTCGATCCACGAAGATCCCACAGTTAGATATTCCTAACCAGAGTCACCCTTTTGCAACTCGCAATCTCGCGAGTTCGTGAGTCGAAGACCCTCGACTCATTTCCTCTAACCGTCGATACCCGAGATGCGACACGAGTATGACTCCCTCCTCGCTAGCATCTGCTACGCATGACTGTAGCCTAGGGCTGAGTGCTAGCACCCTTCGCTATTTGCACCTTCGTGAGTTGTGGCATCCAACCCTGGTACCCCCTTTTCACGAAACCCCGAGGAGCGATGTTGACTTTTCTCCTCTCGTTCTCGCTACTTCGCTACTTCACGAGTCTCAATGTCGAGCTCCCATGCCCTTATCTCGTGAGTTCCCGAAATTGCGAGTTACTTTATTCTCCGGGCCCACAACACAGCTGTCATCCTTCACCACCGTGGCATGTGGTACGTTCAGGAGGGTCCACGTCACTTTTAATGATGTCATCGGGTCCCACCACTCTCGCCTGTCTCCTCGACTCACTGGCACGTGGTATGCATTCATGCGTCAACGTCCAATCCAAGCATGGAATTCAATAGTCAGATCCCCTCCTCAGATCAACGGCGCAGATCCTTTCGGCGTTTCGGGGTTTCCACCATGGAAAGTCCCGATCCCTTGTTACCAAGACTCCCAATATCGCGATTCCCGATTTCCCGAAATGGGAAATCTCATGACACGTGTCCTCCGTCTTTCAGACGGTCTAGATCTATTTCGAAGCATTCGCTCCTAGTCTCTGAGGTTTAACCTTCGGACATCTCCCGATAGATCCTACGACTGACGGGTTTTCTGGCCGAGATCTGACGGCTCAGACGGTTCCTAACCAATTCAGAATTTCGCATATCGCGATTTCCACATTCCTGTGTATTTCAAAAGGAATTTTAATTCCTACGTACATTTTTCCAGATCCGACGGTCACGAGGGCTCGCCTTCCCTCCAGAACAGATCCTAAGGTTCTAACACCATTGGTGCAGAGACCTGTCTCCCTGTGGCCATAGACCACACCCGCTGCAGTTTCACTCACCGCTATACTTCCTGAGCTCGTAAGCACGGTCAAGCAACTACTTGACACTCCGGAACAAACCAAGGTCCGAAATTGGTCCTCCAGACCCAATTTCCCTTCGCATTCTCAATCCAAAGACTGCTCCACTGGCCCATCTAGACTCGGTGTCGAAACCTTGGCTCTGATACCAATTTGTAGTGTACCTTTTTCACAGTTCGAAGCTTATAACGCACTATGTAACAATCTGTACACACTTCTGTGGGTTTACATAACACATATAGTCCATTATAACCACATGCATTTAACACAATTGATCACATTTAAATTCCAGAGTAAAACATATCTCGTTACTGCTATAATTAAACATTCCATAGCCTTTAACAATAATTCATTTACATAGCGGAAAAACATGATACATAAACATCACGGTCATGCACCACATGATCAAATCATAATTCAAATACTTATCTTTTAACAGTTGTAGAAATCACCAACCAAGCGCAGGCCTTCCACGAACCTCCCAGCCTTAGACCACACTGTTCATCAGCTCAACAGTGGGTCATCCCCGAGCTGGGACCGAGCTCCACCCCAAGGCAAGGAATCCTAGGCTAGGCTGAGGTTATAGGGAAGACAACACAAAAATATCTGGAAGGTTTCTCCCCAAAGATGCCATCTTACACCCACTACTACCAGACTCTCATTCCCCACATGCTTGTTCCGCCCGGGAGTATACACCTTCACAAGCACAGTCCATCGGTGCTAACCTCCCTCATTGGGTCTCGGCAACAGGCCGGATCAGGAAGTCTCAGAGCCTGAAGCTGGTGCTGGACACTCTCTGGAAGAAACCTCTTCCAACAACATCCAACTCCCTCACTTAGAGAAAGATCACACACAGGCTCAATCACCACCTGCACTGAGCAGCAATTCACGCGCAATCCATCTCTGCATGACCACCACATTCAACCGGGAATACAGACTCAGGCCTCTCAGAACAACCTCAACCACGACAGCCAGGTCTCACGGTGTTAATTTTCAGAAAAATGCCTGAGAAGCCATTTCCGCAGGGAATTATACAGACTCTCTCCACCCCCCGACAGAATGGTCATTTCCCATCCGCCCTACCCAGGATAGACTCACGCTCTGGTGTCAAAAATGTGTGACAGACAATCCACGCAAGGGTCAATGCAGGTTCAGACGGTTCAGAGGATGTACGAGGGTTTTTCTGCAAGAGTCAGACTCCTTCCCTTCTGGCAGTCTGTGAGTCCCTTAGAGGAGGAACCCCCAACACAGCTCATCGCGGATTTTTATTGCATGGTCAGGGTTGACACTTGTCACCCATGCGACTGCATGCATTCCGGCAACGTGCGTGCCTCCCACCATTTGGAAATCACATGTCCTTCCAAAAAGGACTTAGGTTAAAACATATAATGCACTTCTCTTTTGGAATAATATTAAAATATTATTCCCAAGGCTTAAGCCCTCTAGGCTCAACACTTAGCCCCTTTTTCCCACCTCCAGCCCCTAATTCCTTGCCCATTCTGTGGACGCTCAGTCCCCCTTCACTGATTCATCGTGGTCGGTCTGCACCTAGCAATGATTATATTTATTAATTGTTTTGCATGATTACATATACAACAGCAGGCCCCTGGCCTTCAACACTTAGTCTCTCTGGCCTAACAGCACATAAGTCTCCCGCTTATAAGAACTTGGCTCACCAGCCTATAAAACATAATTACAATTTCTTTCAAAACACGGCTTACAACAGGGCTCGGCCTTGGGGACACTACAAGTCTGAGACCTTTGCCCCTATTTCCAAGATGAATTTTATACGCCTTGTGCTTTCACTTGTTGCTTCCCAAGGATGGTCAGTCTACCAAATGGATGTAAAGAGCACTTTTCTACATGGTGACTTAGATGAGGAAATCTACATGGAGAATCCCCCTAGTTCTGTGCAAGATTATTCTCTTGTTTGTAGGCTCTGACGCTCTCTTTATGGTCTCAAACAAGATCCTCAATCTTGGTATGAGAAGATGGATAGCGTTATGATTTCTTCTGGATTTGATCGTTGTCATTCTGATCCTACAGTTTACACTCAGAAGCAGGGTACTGATCTCTTGATTTTGGTTATGTATGTGGATGATTTAATTCTCACAAGGAGTTCTTCATCTATGATTCAGAGTATTCAACAAGCATTGATGGGACACTTTGATATGACAAATCTTGGGCTTCTGCATTATTTCTTTGGTCTCCAGGTTCTTTAGTCTTATGAAGGAATCTCTATTTTTTAGCAGAAGTATGCACTTGATTTACTTCAGCGCTTTGGCATGGTTGATTGTAAACCTACCCCTACTCCATTTCAGTGAGTAGTCACACTTTCTACCAGTCGCTCCTCACCACATGTTAATCCTTCAGTGTATCGACAACTGATTGGGAGTTTGTTGTATCTGACTCATACATGTCCTGACATATCTTTTGTAGTAGGACTTGTCTCTTGGTTCTCTCAAGATCCTCATGAGAGTCACTGGAAGGCAACAAAGCGCATTTTGAGGTACATTCAAGGTACTACCAATTTTGGTATTTAGTACTCTTATGGTGCTTCTCAGCTTGTGGGATTCACTGACTTTGATTGGGCTGGTTCGGTTGATGATCAAAATTCCACATGTGCCTTTGTCTATTGTCTTGGCTCTGCACCTATTACATGGTCTTGCAAAAAGCAATTTGCAATTGCTTTATCCTTTGCAGAAGCTGAGTATCGTGCGCAGTTCTTGCTAGTCAAGAGGCTCTTTGGCTTCGAAAGCTCCTGACAAAGTTTGACATTCAGCAGGATCATCCCACCACTCTTTGGTGCGATAATCAGAGTGCCATACACATTTCTCGCAACCCAGTGGAACATCAACGGACCAAACACATTGAGATCCACATGCACTTCATTCGCCAACTCATCCAAGATGGTTTTCTCAACCTGGAGTATTTTCCTACTAAAGTGCAAGTTGTTGACATCTTCACTAAACCTTTGGCATCACCTCACTTTCTACAACTACGATTGATGCTTGGCATGAAAGAAGTTGTCTCTAGGGGATTATCTTAAGACATCCTTCCTTCATTTTTGTGTTGTTTTCTCTCTCTTTAGGGGAGGAGTTTTTTCCTATAGGTTTTCTCCTTTTTTCCACTTATGAGAGTTTGTATTGGGTACCTTAGTAGGCCTAGTAGCCAGGACTCATATTTTTGTTTTTTTTACTTCCCTAAGTTGCACTTATGGGGGGTGTTGATGTATAAGTTTACTTAGGATAGGTAGGACATGTCATCCTTCTTGGATGTTTATGGACAACCACCATGTGTTTCTTTGACTTATCACTAGAGTGGGTAAATTGTTCATCCATCTCCTTGTCTTATTACTTCGAGTGAGTTATCCATCTACCTTCATCAATGTTGTCTCGTCTCAACCTATTATAAATAGAGGAGCTCTTCAATGTAATCAGAAAGCAGATCAATTAGATTAGTCTCTCTGTTTTTTTGTAGAAGGTTGTTGGTTTGCAGTTATTTCCTTGAGCCTATGATATTGCCTTTTCTCAATATCTACAACCGGAACAGAAATACGATCTTTCTAATCGATGACAAATCCACACATATAGTTGATGGCTTTTATATAGGTTGGCAGATAGGAAGAAAGACACAGACCTTTGTTGGGATAACTTGCCTAACCAAGCTATTCTTAATTTTGAATTCTTTCTCTACATGAATTTGAAGAGGGTTTGAATATTGTTCTTGGTTTGGTTCGATTGTGTGCACTTCGCAGGTGTTTGAATATTTGTTCCGCTATTAAAATTTAGATCATGGTTAATTATTTCGTTGGTTGGTTGTTCAATAGACTTTCTAATTACTTCCTTCACCATACTTAATGGGACTCGGCACCAACTCCAGCTACTGGTTAACACAACGAAATTAGAAAGGTTCATAAGAAAGGGTCAATTCTATTCTCCTCCGAAATCCTCGTTGCTAACTCTAATTTGAGCTTAATGAGAGCTCGATATCTATCCCATTGGCCAATTCTCGAGTCTATGAGAGGTAATGGGTGTGCATGCATAGTTGGAGCTCCGAACCATTGGGTTCGGGTTGGAAAAGGAAAATTGAATGGGTGTGCAAGCATAGTTGGAGCTCCGAACCATTGGGTTCAGGTTGGAAAAGGAAAATTGGATGAAAAACATATTGATCATAACATGTACCTCTCTCTCACAATGTTCTTTCCATTTGAAACGGGTTCCATCATGTCCCACACCAAAACTATATGAATCACTCTTATTATTCAGAGAGTGAGTCAAGAAGTAGTCTGGATCTGGATAGCCCTGCAAAACTACAAACTATACTATAAATGTGTAAATGTATACGAAATGAAAATGTATATGAAAAAATAATGAAGGAGATCATAAATCCTACCAATTTTACTGTAAATGTATATGAAAAATATAATGAAAATGTTTATGAAAAATATAATTGTTGTAAACATATCAAAGAATTTTCTCATACTGTCACATGCACATGCATGCATGCAATCTATTTATGAATTTTCCGTGTAAGTATGTTATCTATTCATAGTGATAGATGCTATATATATGAGCATATCCATAGAGGGAAGAGTTCAATGTGGGAAGAGTGTGAGAGCAAGTTGTGGTATGCCTGCCATTGGGTATTGTAATTCTCCCTTGAATAATAAGAATGCGGTTTTTTTCCTCATTAGATTTCCACATAAATTATTGTGTCAATTGTGGGATTATTATGCTTGATATAATGCTTGTTTGATCTTGTTTGTTTATGCTCTATTTTATGCTATGTTTTGCTTCTGCTACATAACAATAATGAAGGAAATCATAAATCCTACCATAGGATTCCTAAGCTACAAGGAACTAACAATTTGGAATGAAAAAAGTAATACATTCAGTCTCTAAACTGTAGATTGTAATTCATATTAGACAATAGAATGCTGAATAGTAAGGTACTCAAGAAAAGCATGTGAAACTAATTCGTCAAACTGACTTTAGGATCAACATAGAAAGCCTAAAATAATACAACAATTTTGATGAACAAATAAGCTGAGCTAAGACGATCTAATTATCAATAAAAGTAATTCACAATGATACCACAATTTTGATGAACAAATAAGCTGAACTAGGACAATCTAATTATCAATAAAAGTAATTCACAATGATACCAATTCTTACTTGAAAGGAAACAGATATTCAATTGAACATGATGCTATTAGCTGAAATCCTTGAAGTAAGGGTTATGACTAAACTAAAACCACAAACCTTTAGTCAAAAGATATTGAGAAAGTAAAGAACACGTGCTCAAGAAACTCAATAAAACTCCAGTGGGATCCAACAACCTCTCATTGCTTCAAGAAATAAGTATGCTCAATAATAAATTCAAAATATGTTTGAAACTTAACTACTTATTACTGTTAAGTTCCTAATTATGTTCTATGATTTCTGTTTATAAAGAATCTCTAACATTTCATAGATGAATCAATGAACTTGAATTATCTAAAACTAAATCAAAAGACTCACAAAAACAGAACTGAACATAAACATAAACTTTAAAATAAGGAATCACAGCAACATAAAAGCTATAATAAGGAATAACAACAACATAAGAGCTATAGAAATCCCTTCCACTACTTTGTCTTTCCCCAGAGTTCAATCTTAATTTGAATCGTCATTTAACCACCCCGGAGGTGGACCCAAATGATTCAATTTTGTTTAGCTGCCTAGAACATTCCAAAGTAGGTGCATATGAGAACGTTCCAAAGTAGGTGCATATGAAATCTGTGATATGATTTTAAGTGTTCAGCCAATAGTTGAAAACTTCCCAAAGTAGATGCATGTGAGAACGTTCGAATGGCTAGGTTCATATGAAATCTGTGACATGATTTTAAGCGTCCAGTCAATTGTTGAAAACTTCCCAGTACTTTCATATCTGTCCCCTTTGCTCTTGGTACTTTCAGTTAAAAATGTGCCCATGTTTGAATTGTCCACAAGCTGTCCGATTTGCTTTTGGTAATTGTATGTTGCATTTTCTAGAGTTATAGAGAGCCCTTCTACTACTTTGACTTTCCCCAGCTTTCAATCTTAATTTGAATCGCCATTTAACTACCCCTGAGGTGGATCTAAATGGTTCAATTTTGTTTAATGCCTAGAACATTCCAAAGTAGGTGCATATGAAATCTGTGATATGATCTTTAACTATTCAGTCAATTGTTAAAAACTGCCCAAAGTAGGTGCATATGAAATCTGTGATATGATCTTTAAGTGTTCAGTCAATTGTTGCAAACTGTCCAGAGTCGGTGCATATGAAATCTGTGATATGATGTTTTAGTGTTAAGTACATTGTTGAAAACTGCCCAGTACTTTCATATCTGTCCGGCATTAGTATGCTTTGTTAAAAAATATAGACAAAGTAGACTCCTGGAATGTGCACAGACTTCATCTTCAAGTGAGACTTCATACGTTGGGATTTTTTGTTCATAATACATCCATCGTTACAGAGATTTTTGTTCATAATACATCCATCGTTACAGAGAATCTTTATCCGTTGTCCATTGCATGCATGCTTTTCATCTTTTCATAGTGGTGTTTGATCTTCAGATATAAGTGGATTGTCATTTAGAACACTTTTTCTTCCCAAAAAAAATGCTGTACTCACGTGTCCACCAAATCAAAGTAGACTCTACACAGTAGAATTTGTGATGATAGTACGAGTAAAATTTTTGATGATAGTGGAATCCTCTTCAGAATCGGACTTGTAACTTCGCATACTTAGCACTAACCCTAATTACATTTTGATTCAGCTCAAATTTTACATAATGCTTTGCTAAGATTTTCATTCTTAATAAAATTATATTAATTACTATATCCTAAAATAAAATACGATGAGTATATTAACCTAACAAATTAACCATTTGAATAAGGTTTAAACTATGTTAAAATAGTAAAACATGATGAGTATGTTAACATAATAAATTAACCATTTGAATAAGGTTTAAACGATGTTAAAATAGTCAAATCTGGTTAGCACCATTGGGTTTTATGGGTTTCGTTGTGCAGGGTCACCAAAGTTCTGACTTGTAGGAAAAACACATAAGAAAATCAAAACCGGATATATCAATGATATGTCACTGTTCATCACATGATATGTCAATGTTCATCTCTCACACAAAAAAAATCACATGATATGTCAATATTCATCACACAACTGTGTAAGAAATGCCCTCTATGACGACAAATGTCTTTTCAAAATTCTAGAGAAATGGCACATCATTAAATCTGGTCAGGGAGATAAAGTATCATGAGATGTGAAAGTAATTTAAATTATGATCAGTTATTATTTATTTAAAATATTTAAATTAATTAAACCATCACCACACACATTTAATTACACAGGTAGGGACATAAATTATGTGTGATACCTAACCACTTGCAAGATTTCATGGGCATAGATGAAGTATTTAATTTCTTTGGGAGCAAGATTTTATGGCATAGATGAAGTATTTAATTTCTTTGGGAGCAAGAAGAAAATCACTTTCTAAATCCATAGTAATGGTTGGATGTTTGGAATGACATCTTTTAATATTGTTTAAGATATCAGTTTCTTGAATGTAGAAGTCCATAAACATTTTGGTGGTAGCTTTTGTTCAAGAAGAAGTTTATATAAAGGGATATTTTTAAAGAAAAAAAAGATATTATTTTATATATTAATATTTTCTTTGTTAAATTCGGCGTTAGTTAAGAAAAATGAAGAAAAACTACTTGAAATTAGGTTATAATTCAATTTTTCCAAATAAACACATATTATTAATAAATTTTTATATACAATTTTTTTTACAAGTTTAATTATTTTGATTGTTCAATCTTTGTTAGTTACATCAATAGTGTTGTTTCGAGAGATAAACTGTGTATAAAATTTATACACAATTTATCAAAGTCAAATAGCATTATGAAACAAGTTGTGAAAACCTATACATTCACTGTAAAAAATGAGTGTAAAAATATTAGTGATGAAATTTAATTAGAAAAGCATTTTGAATGATTTTGGTTGGATTATCTCTAAAATCATTCCAAGTCTTTCAACAAATAAAAAAAGCACACTAAAACAACTTTAAAAAGATATAGAGTGTTAATGGACAACATGAACAACAAAAAAAACTGAGCTACACCTTTCATATAAAGATAACTTCAAATTTAAACCATAGTTGCCAAGTTCGAATTTCAATTGGGATTTCATTCTATACCAGAAAAAAACATAGTTTTACCTGAAAAAGAGCATAGTTTTACATGAGAATAACAATTTGTTATGTATAAAAAAAACACTTTCACACATGAAAGATTTGAAAAACTTTTTCATGGGCTTCCACCAACCCAAACTAAAACTAACACTAATTATAATTATTCATTTCCCATTTCTTTTGAAAAAAATTTGATTTAGTATTAAGGAAAAACAAACAGTTTTTATTTTCATTTATTCATTTATGTATTTAAACAAACAGTTTTTATTTTCATTTATATATTTAATTGTTTACCCTATTTATTTATTTGCAGTATTTATTTTCATTTATAGACCACGCCAATGGAATCACAGGAAATAGACATTGCTAATTGAATCCTGCACCATTGTTCTCGAAATGGGAGTGGACGAAACCTGGTCGTAGCTATATTCCAAAATAATGCTTGGAACGAGGGAAACACCTAGGGTTTTGACTTTACACAATTTTTCTAGAAATTTTGAAATTCAAAGTGGTGCAGCTACTGCCGATTCTTCTTGCTTTGATGATAGCTTTATGAGTGACGGTAAGAAGAAAGTGGTGTAGCAACTGCCGGTTCTTCTTGCTCTGATAATTTAAGACATTCTTCATCCAATGTGCATGTGTAACCCGTTTTATAACTAAGATGAAACCTCTCTTCATAATATTCTAATGATTCATTTTGTCCTTTTGAATATCTCATCCCTAGGGCTTTGTATTAATCTTTGGACTTATTAATGAAAGATTGTTTTATTTGATCCCAAATTTATAATGTTGTTTCCATCCAAACTCATAAATCATTTTATTGTTGCTCATCCAAACTCATAAATCATTTTATTGTTGCTTTCTATAGTTCTCAATTTCTACTCATTCGTTTTGTAATTATAAGTTTTATATAGAATTTAAAATTTAAAGAAAAATGTATTAGGATCATCTAAAATCATCAAATGTATTAGGATCATCTAAAATCATCTATGTTTCTTCTTTTTATTATTTTAATTAGAATTGGAAAACATTAAACTTATCTTTCGTTTCTTTTTCCATAATATTGAGGAATGAGTATTCCTCTTTATACTCCATTCTTATTTTTTTTGTTACTTTAATTGAAATTGAAAAACATTAATACTCCATTCTTATTTTTTTTGTTACTTTAATTGAAATTGAAAAACATTAAGCTATCTTTTTTTTCTTTTTCCATAATATTGAGGAATGATTATTTCTCTTTATACTCTATTCTTATTTTGAAAGGAAGAATATGTAATACTCTGTATTCTTATTTTGAAAGGAAGAATATGTAATACTCTGCACACTTATTAATAAAAAGATTGATTTATTTGATTCTAAGTTTTAATGTTGCTTCCATCCAACTTAGGATTTTCAATAGTCAACCCATGAAAGTGAAGAAGAACAAAAGGATTTATCTTTTCATCTATGTTTCTTCTTTTTTTAATTTAATTGGAAATTGGAAAACATTAAGGTGATCTTCCCTTTCTTTTTCCATGATATACGGGGATGGTTATTCTTCTCTAGATTCAAATTTTATTTTCAAATAAAGAAGATTTGTAAATATTCTTATAGTAAATTTCTCTCCTTTCTCGAATCTTCTACTAAATTATTCAATAATATGTTGGATGTCTACTAGATCTTATGCAATGGGTTGCTTTAAATAGTTTTCAAATTCTTCTTCTTGTTCTTCTTAGCCACTAGTCTCTATTTAGCCTACACTAAGAACATAATTTCTTGGTGGGAAGCATCCTAAATTATCCCTATGTTAATGCATGCAACCTAATTATCATTCTAAAGAGATAAAAACACTACATAGAAGTACTTATCAAACCAAAATGTGAACTATATCTTCAGAAACACTTCTACAATGTACCTTTGCTTAGAGAGATTATCCTAATGCAATTTTTACCACCCTCCCTGGAAATGGAACCAAAAGGTGTTGGACAGTAGAATTATAGCAATAGAATACTAAACTCGATGGATCACTTTAATTATCGTCCATGGATCATGCAAACATATGAGGTGTTGCCACTATATGTGCAAAATTATAGAGGTCTAGTATACTAAAAATAAAGTACCAAAAGTCCTTATGTCATGTTGTAGTTATAAATGATCAATTATGGGTTTCCAATGGAAAATACTCTAGCTCTAGTTGACATAGTCTTATGTTCTAATTTGCATATTTTCATACAACTTGTTGGAAGGAAATTGGGATTGATACCATTTATAGTGAAATGAAGGAAGTAGATAAAGATAAATATTTTTTACAATATATTCAAATTGTGAAACTAAAAGAGCAACAATCATTCCATTCATATAGATTTATAATGCCTACAACCCATGGCACTAATTATTGCAATTAAAAGAAATGAAGATAACATAAATGCATCAACATCATAATACTATATGATTCGAAAATCCTTAGATGTTAAATTGTTTCTTAAGAATACATTAACACAACTTGATTCGAAAAATTAAGTTCGTCTTGACTATTTGCAAATAAACATATGAATTCACTTACTTATCCAAAACCTCATTAATGATAAATAACTTGCGATAAATTGAGTGAAATAGAAACAACAAGAACAAGGCACATTACACAAGTTGATAACAGAGTTCACCCATCTTGGGCTACGTCTCTGAGTCCACTTCCAAATGAGAGACTGCTCTATTAATGCTCAAATGTTTGATACAATAATGGCTCCAACTTATATTTCTACAATGACCTTCTTATATGCTGCTCAAACTCAGATATGAGTGTCAAAATCAACTTCGTCTCGGAAAAGTGAAACTTTTGACTGTAAACACCCTATACTTCTCTCAAAGAGCTCTATGGCATGAAAAACGATACAAGATCAAACCAATAGCACCTCTTGGCATGCGTTTCAATATACCTGCTCTCCTCTTTGGCACAAAAATCTATTGTATGGTGCAATGGTCAAGCTCCTTGTTTAAATAGGGGAGGTTGGGGGATCAAACCCCACTCGAACTCCTATACGCTTCCATGGCCATCTATTTAAACATAAATACAAAGATTCACATAGATTTAAACAAGTCGTACTTTTGGCACAACGGTCGGATCATATGGTTAAAATGTTGCAATATTCCCGCAGAGGTCATAAGTTCAATCCCCGTGGACCTCCATTTTTGGTTTATTTGTTATAACCAACAAACTTTAAATGGATAATATACCATATGTAAATTAATTAACCCACATGCCATAGTGGTTATTCATTGAACTGATGAACCGAAGGTTAAGGGTCCAATTCCCTTCCAAACCAACCAATTTTTTATGCCCCTTCGCCAATATTGGCCAATCGGAAGGTGCCATGTGTCACCTTCTAATTGGTCCACTTGTTGCACAGTCATCTTCTTGTATCAGTTGCCACATCATATGTATGATGCCACTTGTCACCTTCCATGTCAGCGTTGTACTACCACGTGTCATCCTTGCAGTGATGCCACATGTCCTCCCTTGTTTGAATTTTTCCCTATTTGTCAAAATCTTCAAAACATCATAACTTATTCATACAATGTTTGTTTGAGGCTGCTCAAACTACGTTAGAAATATCTCATCGAGTTCTATGCAATGGAGTCGTTTTCATTTTCATTTGAGATGATCAATTTTTTAGCATTCCTATATCCACCTATATCATTCCTCCCCACTAGAATCCTTTTGGACCACCAAAAGTCTGGATTACTCAGCAAATAAGTGAGGATAAATCTCCCTCACTTTCCCGATCTCGATCCATATTGTTTTTCTTAGTTTTACCCCTTTAATACCAACTCAAAGATAATCCACATCACCCCATTGTGAAGTTCTGATCCTTTTGTCAAGGATAACATCTTCCTGCAGTTCATCTAAGTACTCATGAGAAAAATTATCAACTATTGGAACCTGGACACTTTCATCTTTATCCATAATCATAGGAGGCTCATAAGTCTCAACATTCACCACTGAATACATTTGCATATAAGATGGAAGATCTAAACGAAAGGTGTTAATACCAATCTTCTCCAACATATCAAATGGACCATACCAGATTAGTTTGAGCTTTTTTCCTTCACCCTTCATTATGTCCTTGCTGATATGTAGCCATACTTGATCACCAACTTGGAACTAATGATCAACCCGATGCTTGTCATGCCTCACCTTGTACTTGGCTTGACTCTTCTCCAATTGTTCATGTATTTCCTGATGTACCTATTGGATCCTTTGAATGAACCTCTTATCTTTGTCGACATCATATTGTCCATCCACTTTACTTGATTCTCTGAAAGAAAAATCCATATGTGATTTAGGAAAGTATCCCAAACACGTTCCAAAAGGAGACCTTTGAGTAGAAGAATGTGCAACACAATTACAGACATGTTGTACATAGTGCAACTATTCATCCCAAAACTTAGGGTGTTTACTACAATACCCTCGAAGAAAATGTACCACTGTCTTGTTCACCACCTATGTCTGTCCATCTGTCTGTGGATGAAATCCATTGCTCTTTTTTAATTTAGTTTCCATTAACTCCCACAAACTAGGCCAAAATTTCCCTAAGAATCGAGAGTCTTGATCATATACAATAGATGTAGGAAACCCAAAATGAACCCCAACATTATTAAAGAACCATTGTGTTGTTTGTTCATATGTGACTTTATTATTACAAGGCATTAAGATACACATATTATTGAACCTATCCACCATGACATACAAGTAATCATGACTTGTTTTGGACATCGGTAAACCCCTACAAAATCCATGGACACACTTTCCCATGGTTGAGAAGGTATTGGAAGTGGCATATATAACCCCAACTTTTTGTTGCTGAGCTTACTTGTAGCACACAAAACACACCCTTTTACATACTTGGAAAAAATTTCATTCATTCGAGGCCAATAACAATATCTTTTCAACCGTGATACTTTCTTTCCTACCCTGAAGTGACCAAAACTAAGAGATGTATGGACTTCTATGATTAGTTTTTCTCTTTCATCCCTGGGTATACAAAGATTTCCAAGATGATATAATAAATAATCATGCACATGATAATCCAATTCTTCATGTAGATTTCCATGATTCATATACATCTTTAAAATCATTATCTCTGGCATATTGTTCAACAAAACTTTCATGAGCTAAAGAATCATGCTTTAGCATTGTAGATGCATTGACTATTGGCCTTGATAACATATATGCAACCTTGTTATGAATGCCCTTCTTATACTTAATTACCAAATAAAATTATTGTAAGAAACCCATCCACTTGAAATGTTGTGACTGTTGTAGCTTGGTTTATGATTACAAATACTATAATGGTTGATGGTATGTGTGAACTATTGTTTCCTTTCCCATTAAGTAATGCTTCTATTTTTTCACACTTTGTACCAAAGCATACAATTCCTTATAATATGTTGGATAGTTAATCACTTCTTGAGTAAAAGTTTCAGAATGGTAACAAATAGGTTTACCTTGTTGCATCAAGACTACTCCCAAGGAATATCCGCTTGCATCGGTTTGTATTTCAAATGGTTGTTGTAGATCCGACAGAACCAACACTGGTTCAATACTTATTTTCTCTTTCAATGTCTCAAAGGCTTTATGTGGCTTGACTCCCCACTGAAAGACTTGTTTCACACTTGTTAATGCATGCAAAGGATTTGCTATCAAAGAGAAATTAGCAATGAATTTCCTCAAGTACTGTACTACCCCTAAGAAGCTCTTGACTTCTTTGGCAGTGTTTTTATTGGACCGATTCATGATGACTTCCACCTTTGAGGGATCTATCTTCAACTGACCATTCCCTACAATATAACCCAAGTACACTAGAAATGTTTTTCCAGATTCACATTTAGACGTCTTTACATATAACTTCTTCATTTCAAAATTTCAAATACTTTCTCAACATGCATCACATGATCTTCCCATGTTTGACTAAAGACCAAAATATCATCTAATTAGAAAATGAAAAAATCATCTATAAAAGGCATGAATACATCATTCATTACCCTCATAAATGTCGCAGGTGCATTGCATAATCCAAATGGCATAACTAACCATTCAAACAACCCTTGTTTTGTCTTGAAAATAGTTTTCCACACATCACTTTATGAAATACTAATTTGATGGTAACCACTTCTCAAATCTAACTTAGTGAAATAGACAACAATTTTCAATTGATCCAATAAATCATCAATTCTAGGAAGAGGATATCGGTTATTTATTGTGATCTTGTTCAGTGTTTGAAAGTCAATACACATTCTCCATGTATCATCTTTCTTTGGAACTAACATAATAGGAGATACAACTGGAGAGGAACTTGGCCTTATGATTCCTTTATCGAGAAACTCCTGAACGTGTTTCTTTATCTCTGCACTCTCTATCACTGATGACCTGTACATACTAATATTAGGAAGAGGAGCATTCGACTGCAAATAAATTTGATGTTCAACTCCCCTCTTGGGAGGAAACCTTGTAGGTTCTTGAAATATCTCATCATAGTTAGAATTTTTCTTTACCGATTCTTGCTTATGACCTGGATCACAACCTGAAAAAGCATCTGATAATCCTTCCCCTTTTTTCTTCAACATCATGAGAAAAAAATATTTACTAGCACTTCTTACTCTTCCCTTTTCCCTTCAACTGCTTCTCGAATTTATGTGGCTTCTTATCCTCGAACAATGCTTCAATATGAGTAGCTTGTACTGACACTTCATCAATATTAGTAGGATTAAACATCAATATAGTATGTCGAAGATATGAATGCATACCACCAATATATTTCATAAGAGTTTCACGAGGATAAAATGGACCTAAATATAATTCTTTCTTCTTAAATTCCTATGTATATACTTTGACATTTTTCCCTCTTCCTTGCCTTAGATGTTGCCAATCAATTATTTTGTTTTTCATATAAGCCAATGGATAAAATTGTTTTCTTAATGCAATAGTAAATTCATCCCAAGAAGAAATTACTTTACCATGTTGGATGAGATCAGTTTGTGTCTTAATCTCCCACCATATCAAGTTTGTGCCAACTAAACGAAGAGTAGCCAACTATATCTTTGCAGAGTCATCCATGATTTTTTGTACCCTACAATATACTTCAATCTAGTTGATCCAATTGTCCAACTTATTTGCATTCAATTCTCCATCATATATCGACAAATCAAGTTTTACATCTAACTTTAATAAAGGAAAATCATGAGAATGAGACTTGACTTCTTAACAGGCTTCTTCTTATGAGAACAATGTTTTCTATCATCAAAAGATGATGATGATGGGGATGAAGGGGGCTCTGGAGGTTTTTCACCTCCTCCTTCTCCTTTGTATTTTACCAATTTTTTGTCTCCTCCTTGAAATTTAAGGGCCAGTGCTTCCACCATTCTCTTCATCTAGAGAAATGCCTCTATCATAGCCTCAAATCTCATTCTAGCATATTATCCTTCTCCTGGTGTCATTCCTTGTTTTCGAAATTATCTTTCAATTATTAGGTTGAAGTCTTCAAGTGTGCCTTCACCTAACTTGGACTTGGACCTCGTAATAATTCACTTGCAAACACTTGTAAAACCTGCTCTGATACCAACTTGATCCAAAAATCCTTAGATGTTAAATCATTTCTTAAGTATACATTAACATCCAACCTGATTCGAAAAATTAAGAATGTATTGACTATTTGCAAATAAACATATGAATTCACTTACTTATCCAAAACCCCATTAATGATGAATAACTTGCGAGAAACTGAGTGAAATAGAAACAACAATAACATGACACATTATACAAGTTGATAACAAAGTTCACCCATCTTGGGCTACATCTCTGGGTCCACTTCCAATGAGAGACCACTCTATTAATGCTCAAATGCTTGATATAATAATGGCTCCAACTTCTGTTTTTAAAATGACCTTCTTATCTATTTCTCAAACTCAGACATGAGTGTCAAAATCAACTTCATTTGGGAAAAATGAAACTTTTTACTGTAAACACCCTATACTTCTCTCAGAAAGCTCTATGGCACAAAAGATTATGCAAGACCAAACTAGTAGCACCTCTTAGCATGCATTTAAATGTAACCTCTCTCCTATTTGGTATGCAAATCTATCGTATGGTACAATGGTCGGGATCTTAGTTCAAATAGGGGAGGTCAGGGGGTTGAACCACCCGAACCCCTATATGCCCACATGGGAATTTATTTAAACATAAATACAAATATTCTCTTATCTTTAAACAAGTCATATTGTTGTCACAACATTCAAAGAATATGGTTAAAACATTGGAATATTCTCACAGAGGTCACAAGTTCAATCCCTGCATACCTCCATTTTTTGTTTATTTGTTATAACCAACAAACTTTAAATGGAGAATATGCCATATATCAATTAAGTAACTCACGTGCCATAGTGGTTAGTCATTAAATTGATGAACCGGAGGTTAAGGGTTTGATTCCATTCCGAGCCAACAAATTTTTGATGCCCCTTAGCCAATATTGTCCAATCGAAAGGTACCACATGTCACCTTTTGATTGGTCCACTTGTTGCAAAGTAATCTTCCTACACCAACTGCCACATCATATGTACGGTGCCACATGCCACCTACCACATCAGCGTCGTACTACCACCTGCCATCTATACTACCATGTTTCATCCTTGCAGTGATGCCACATGTCAGCCTCTGGTGATGTGATGTGTCCTACCCTATTTGACTTTTTGCTTGTTGGGAAAAATCTTCAGAACATCATAACTTCTTCATACAACATTCATTTGAAGTCATTCAAATTTCATTAGAAAGCTCTCATTGAGATCTACAAAATGGATTCATTTTCATTTTCATTTTCATTTGAGATGATCATTTTTTTAGCATTCTTAGATCCACCTGGACCACTATATTAAATAGAAATCCGATAACACTAATCTACAAGAAATATAAGTCAATGTCTACAAAAATGCAAGAAACTAGTTAACAGTCATGGAAATGGAAATAGAAGAATAAGGGTTCCTATGATCTTCCCTTGGGTGGTCCCTACCGAAGGGAGTTTTGAAACCTTGCAGAACACTATTAGAGAAAATTTGAACCCACTTCTTATTCATGGTATTTAGAAATTACATAAATCAAAACAATGTTAAAATACAGCTCTCTAAGGTAGTTCAAACTAATCTACCATAGGAAAATCAAAATCAAAATACCTATTCGAGGGATAAATCTTCTATTCTAAGTCATATAAATAATGAAGTTTCATTGAAAGAGAAATAACTAAATCCATCAATCATATCCCTCATCGTTAGGGGCTATCTACCTAGTTTAATCTTCCACCCAGTGTCATTGTGTTTAGAGACTTATTCTTGTCTCCTCGATCTAAATGCAGTTCAAAATATGTTTGATATTTTGGGGGTTCAAACTACTCATGGACTGAATGGTTGTGTCCTTGAGCTAGTAGCCTATTTTTCCAACCTTAATGAGTGGTGACATGATCCCTTGATTTACTCCCTCTTGCTTCCTAATTGAAACATTCATGAGTTCTGAAGGTAGAGCAATTATGGAGGTTCAAATATTTCTTGGATCATGGGAATATCTTCAAGATTTGTAAACCAATATTTTGTAATAAACATTATTAAATTAATCACATGTTAGTGCTCATAATTTAAACCAATCATAATCAAATCAAATACTAAGATATCATTGCATTCATCACAATCTTCTTGAAAATAAGCCAACATATTCATTTAAATAAACATATGTCAATAATATCTAGCTCAGACATTAAAATAAGAAAATTTGAGAAATTATTATGTTAATAAGCCCATTAATTAATGGTGGTATCAATAATATGGATAAAAAAATATAGGCAAAAATTGAAAATTTTAGGGCTCATCAAAAACTTGTGGTATCTGGAAGCAGTGGGAGAATCAGATGCTAATTAAAATCATCCTAGAGTCTAATATAGCATAGGAAGATGCCAAAACATAGTGAGGGTCATCCAAAAATGTGGTAGATCTAGGCATTTGTGAGTGTAATGGCCAAATGTATGGAATAAGGTGCATGGGTGGTTAGTGCATCTTAGTAGGTTCCTTCAATGGGGTTGGGGGTGCCCCTAGCAAGTGGGGTTGGAAATAATTGGACCACCATTGGTTGATGAAGAGGGTTCATTAACTATGGAAGCATAAGGAAAAGGTCGGTTGCATGGCCATTAACATCACAAAGGGATCAAGGTGGTGGAATGTGAATACAAATGTTGGTCTAGGTGGCTACCATCAAACAAGGGAGATTGGTGCCCCCTTCTTTATTGTTCTTTCCCCTAAATACCTAACCAACACATGCTTAGTCGGATTTATGGGTCATAGATTTGGCTACAAGGTCACTTGTGGTGGGACATTCAAAGATCCTACAGGGTTAAAGACTAAGTGGGGGGATGGTGTTGCGAAAGGATAAAGGAATGGAGGAGAGAGGAAACACAATGGTATCCCTAGGGTAAACTTAGGAAGAATGAGTGTAACCATCATAAGGTTCCAAATTATCCAAGTGGTGTAGTGTCCCCAAGGCCAAGCCCCATTGCAAACCATGTTCTGAAAGAAATTGTAATTATGTTTTATAGGTTGGTGAGCCAAGTTTTTATAAGCTGGTGGCTTATGTGATTGTTAGGCCAGAGAGCCTAAGCATTGGAGGCCAAGAGCCTGATTTTGTACTTATATGTATGCAAAACATTTAATAAAATTGTAAACATCGCCAGGTGCAGACCGACCACAATGAATGAGTGAAGGGGGACTGAGCAGCCACAGAGTGGGCAAGGAATTAGGGGTTGGAAGGGGGAAAGGGGCTAAGTGTGGAGCCTAGGGGGATTAAGCCTGAGAATAATATTTTAATATTATCCCAAAAAGACATGTGCATTTTATGTTTTATCCTAAGTTTATGGAAAGGGGAGGACATACAAGGGAGATGCGTGCTGATGGAATGCATGCAGTTTCATGGGTGACAAGTGTCAACCCTGACGCATGCAAATAAAATGGTCAGGGTGAGCCGTGAGAAGGGTTCCTCCTCCATTCTACCCGATTGTCTGAACGCGTACGGAGCCCTGGATAGTACTACCAACCCGAATCCTGCAGAGAACCTTCGTGCGTCCCTGTGATTCGAAAAGTCTGTGTCTGGCTCTAAGAAAACCGATGTGTATATTCCATGAACAAGAAGCCTATGTGGATTTTGGAAAAGAGTCTGTGTTTGTTCTGGAAAGTTGGTATACCCCTTCTCTATTCTAAATCGGGGAGTCTGAATCGACCCCTACGTGGACGACTCGTCACGCATCCCTGAGAATCCAAAGTGTGAGTCTATTTCATCTTTCCAAATTGAGAAAACACAAGTCTCACGTCCTTGCCAAGCCTGGTTATGCTATTGCACTTGTCTGGAGCTGCCCTGGGGTGTTCGTGTTTGGATTCCCATGGATTGTGGTGGACGTGTAGTGTTTGATCCTGTGTGGCTTGTTGGCCAGTTTGTACAACACTCTCTCCAGGTGAGAGAGGTGGTCGAAGTTGGAAGAACAGGTTGTTGGACCTGTGAGAAACTCCCTCCAGGTGAGAGAGTGCGCAGAGGAAGGAGAGAACTCCTGGAAGGAACCTTGTAGCTTCCATAGAGCCCGGAGACTTTCGGTCTGACCTATTCCTGTAACCCAAGGCAAGGGAGATTAGCAGCCGAAGGACTGTCCAGGTGACAGAGAAGGTGTATACTCCTGGGGTGGAACAGGCATGTGGGGAATGAGGGTCTGTGGGAAGTGAGCGTGGGAGGTTCCTGGGAGAGAATCCCTTCCTCGTGGTTGTGTGTTGTTTTCCCTGTAACCTCAGCCTAGCCTAGGATTCCTTGTCTTGGGGTGGAGCTTAGTCCCAGCTCGGGGGTGACCCACTGCTAAGCTAATGAGCAGTGTGGTCTAAGGCTGGGAGGTTCGTGGAAGGCCTACACTTGGTTGGTGGAATCTACCATTGTTAGAAGATAAGTATCTGATTATGCTTTAATCATGTTTTGCATGACTCTGCTGCTTATGTATCATGATTTCCACTATGTAAATGAATTAATATGAAACATTATTGATTGTTAATTATAGCAGTAAATAATATGTTTTACTCTGAGCTTAAATGTGTTTATTTGTTTAAATGCATGTGGATTATATAACATCTGTATGAGTTATGTGCAAAGTGGTGTTATAGTCTTCTTTTAAGAGCGATTAAACCTTAGTAGCAGAAAAGGTGCGCTACAGTTTCGTATCAGAGCCAAGGTTTCGACACTGAGCCTAGATGGGCCAGTGGAGTGGTCTTTGGACCGAGAATGCGAGGGGAAATCGGGTCTGGAAGGCCAATTTCAGACTCTGGTTTGCTCCAAAGTGTCAAGGAGTTACTTGAAAAGTTTTTAAAGCTCAGGAGGTATAGCGGCATTATGAAACCGCAACCAGTGTGGTATAAGTCTACAGGGAGAGAGGACTCCACACTGGAAGTGTAGGAGCTTTAGGATCTGTTCGAGAGGGAAGGTGAGCCCTTGTGACCGTTAGATCTGGAAAGTGTGCACAGGGTTTAAAACCCTTTGGAATTGCACAGGAGTGTGGAAATCGTGATACGCGAAATCCCGAATTAGTCAAGACCGTCCATCAGAAAGAACGTGTGGAGAGCGATCAGCCTTTCACTGACTCATAACTTGAAAATAGTCAACGGGAAGAAATCGACGTTTTGGGAGATGGGAGGTGAGAAGAGTTGAACACCTTCGAAACCCGAAATCCCGAAACAATCTACATCGTAGATGGTGGGGAGAAGAACTTGACCATTGGATCAAGTAAGTTAGTAGACAGTGATTTCATGATTTCGGCAAATGAAAGTTCAAGATGTGTGGATGCATGAACTTCTGATGCCCGAAACCTCGAAACGCCAAAAGGATTTGCTTCGTAGATCTGAGAAAGATCTGACCATTGGATTTTACTAGGAATAGAAGTGGACACATGAATGTGTACCACGTGCCAGTGGGTCGAGGAGAAAAGTGAGAGTGGTGGAACCGATGATGTCGTTAAAAAGAGGCGTGGGCTCTCATTAATGTGCCATGTGCCACTATAGTTGTGGGTGACCACTGTACTATGTGGGCCCGGAGGGTAACGTAAATCGGAATTTCGGAAGTCAGGGGTTGGAAAGGAAAGCAAGTTTGAAATCCTTGTGGGACGAAACCCCAAAACCCGAAGTCTCGAAATCCCAAAGTGCCAAAAATGAAACTTTCGAAAACCCAAAAATTGTAGAGCCGAACGAGAGCTCAGAAAACTTATTTGAATCAAAATGTTTTTTTTTTGTTTTGTTTGTATTGGCTTATAAATGTTGAGGATTGTTCCTGAAGGTTTAATGGCCTGAGAAACTTCAAATTTAATTGCACAGTGCGTGTGCAGAGTTCAACGGAGCTCAGGACTCCAGTGAACCAACGCCAAGTATGGAGTGGGGAAAGGTGCAGATTACCCCTGAAACAGAAGACGAACAGGAAGGAAAGGATGTTAACCTGGGAGTCGAAGGATCGAACTCCAATAAGCATGGAAAAGAGAAGGACAAGGAAGGACAGATAATGAAAATAATTGAAGGATTGTAGAGAGAGGCCCAGGCTCACCAAGCTGATATCCGAAAGCTCATGAAAGTCAGGGATAGGCAGGGTGTATTAAACTTAAAAATTTTGAAGATCCTGGAAAGAATAGAGAGGAAACTCGAGAGGGGAAGAGACTCAAGTAAGACGGAGAGTCGCGGAACCCATGGGAGAAGAAGTAGGTCGAGGAGTGGTAGTCGACATCTTAGTCTCTCCCAAGGAAATTCTGACAGGGAGACACACAGTAGTTCAAGCCTGTCCCCTACCAGAAAACATCGAAAATCTGGAAAGGAGGAATTGAAAGGGGAGTTGAACAAGATTAAGCCTCCAACATTCGATGGAGAACATAAGAAGGAGGAAGATGTCGAGACCTGGTTGCTTGGCATGAAGAAATACTTCCAACTGCAAAATTATTTTGCCCATGCAAAAGGAAGAATTGCAATGTACCAACTGAAAGGAAAAACATCCATGTGGTGGGATCAGTTTGTGCAGGTGCAACACATCAAAGAGAAAGAGGTCACTTGGAAGGAATTTAAGAGGCATTTCGAGAAGAAATACCTGACAAAAAGGTATTATGACAAAAAGATGAAGGAGTTCTTCGAACTCAAGTTGGGTAGCATGACCATTGATGAGTATGAACGAAGTTTTCTGGAACTACTGAAGTATGTTCTGTTCATCAAAGACGAGGCTGTCAAAATTCAGAGGTATCTGAGTGGACTACCACCTTCCATTGGTGACAAGATTCAGTATGACGATCCTAAGACCATGGAAGAAACCATAAGAAGGGCGAAATGTCTATGCGAACAACAAAGAGAAAAGCCTACATTTCGGAAGGCTTGGGATGACCAGAAGAGGTTTAATAAAGAACAGAGGCAGAAGGGAAACATGCCTCCCTTTTTCAGAAACAATCCTTGGGGACAGTCATCTTTTAGAGAGCCCAGGAAAGTTGAAGGGAGTGAGCAGGTGCCAAGACCGCCACCTATGGAGTGTTGGGGCTGTAAAGGGAATCATAGGTACAGAGACTGCCCCCACAGAAAAGACAAAGCAAGAACTGTTCATGATGTTCAACAAGCTAAAACAGTGGAGGATATGGGCAGCAGAATGCCGAGGATCTACGCAACCCTGGACAACAAGCAAGCAGAATTTCAATCGCACATGATTGAAGTGGAAGGTACGATCAACAACCAACCACTTGTTATTTTAATTGATTCAGGGGCT
>ML860421.1:0-15973 GCA_009831015.1 Picea engelmannii
AATAATAATAATAATAATAATAATAATTAAACATGTGACGAAAATGGGGTAAGAAATTCAATTAATTTATTTAAATCAAATTATATGGAGGGATTAAAATTTTAAATGGGAATTGATTGTTTGTTACTTATGATAATTAAAATTTATTAATTAAAAAAAAAAGAGGAAAAAGGTGATTTTATACACTTGCTAATTTGAGTTTAGATGAAAATGGAAAAGGGGGAAACATAAAAAAAAAGATAAACATAAGGGAAAAGAAGAATGACTAACTTAGTAAGGAATCTTGCCTTTAAGAACTTTCTAAATTGAACTCAACTAGGAATTTAGCAAGGGCGTAAGTCATTAAAATGTGTAATGGAATATGGGGACACCTAAGAGTGATTCTAGGAATTCTTTTAGGTGGGTGAGGGAAATAGGAGTAATTAAATAATTAATGAAATTGATTTCTAGTGCAACGAAGGGGATGGGTGACATGTGTACGGGGAGGATTTTTCTGAATTAAATTATATCGAAAATTAAATTAAATGGGAATTTGAGAAATAAATCACTTAGAAACTCTATATAAAGGAGGGAGGAGCAGAAGTATGGATATCTTCTTAGATGTGTAAGGTTACACTGAAGAATTTTTTACTTGACTAACTTATCTTATGGGAGTTGGGATACCCAACACGGTGGTGAGTGGCAGCTCGGCCTTGCGAGGTGATCTGGGAGCTAGTTGTTCATTGATTTAGTTTGTGTGGCCCCTTTTGGAGCTTGGGGGCCTAAGGGGAAATAATTTTCCCCTAGCATTGGTTGGGAGGTACCGGTGAAGTCACAGTGGTCAGTAAGATGGATTGGGATGGAGCACGCAGGACAACAACTCAGAGCGGTCGAATCGGGATATAGTACCCATGATTTTATTTTGAATGGTAGATTAATATTGATCTTGTGATTTCATTTTTTGTGCTTTTAATTATTTGAATAAAGTGTGTTAATTAGTGTTTAATGGAGAACTTAATTTCACCATAGCCTTAAGCTCGCTGCTTGAATTGACTGCCTTGGCAATCGATCCCTAACTATTATGACAGGTATGTCTGTTTTAAGGATTATTATGAAGAGATTGTGATTTATCTTTTGACCTCGTCCCTAGATCATCAGTCCACGCCTGATTAGTTGGCCAGGAGCTCTACTTTTCTGTGTGTGGATGATGAGCGAAGGATGGTGTTGCCCAGTTGTCTACCCCTGTTGATTGTTCCTAGTTGAGTTATTGTCTTGTGCCTTGTTGCGACTAATTTTCTCTGTGATTGTTTTTCTTTTCCCGCGAAGAACCGCTTATGATCCTCTACGTTGATCCCTACATTTTGGTCCATTCCTGTCAATAATTTAAGTCCGCGCTTTCATGCTTTTCCTGGCGAGTTTATTGTGTGGTTTTTATACATATGTTCTACCATTTACTCTGCGAAATTACATTATGTTTTTATGCTAGGAATTTATTGTGTCATATGATTGTCATATTCATCTCATTGACCTGTCGATTGGGTGCTTGGATCAGTAGTCTTCTTGTCAGTAACCCAAATCCTAGAGCGTTGGATTCATCTAGAGTCCTTGGTCCAGATAGGTTATGTTGCACTAGGGTTATGTTCATGCCTATCACCTAGGGACGACATGATTCCTGATGAGGGGATCATGTCACACCCTATTGGATAGAAGCAAAGGATAACTTGGTTGGAGTTTGTGCTTCCCATTGTGGATGTGGTTGATCATTGTGAGTTTGTGTTGGCGCTTGGATTGTAATGCCTTCATGAATTGGGTTTTGCATGCCATAGAGGTTCTAGGGACTGGGCGTCGAGACCATTGTGTTGGGATTGTGGATGTTGTCCGTTAGCTTGTGGGCATTGTCATGTTTGTGTCAGGCAGTTAGCCATTTCTATTTGATCTACACATGTTTCTCCCTATTGCTCATTGTGCTAGTGTGTTTAGACATTGTTGTTTGTTGCCTCATCGATGTGCATGTGTTCATCGTCAGGTTATGTGGTTCAATTATTGTCGTCGTTGCCTTATTTCCTAAGAACACACAAAAAAATTCACTTTTCGCATTGCTTGCAATAGTAATGATTTGGGGTCTTTGCATATGGTATCCGAGAGGGTTCAACCCTATGACTGTGGATCACCGAGATTTCCATTGTAGTAAACCCTTGATTATTAGCCTAGCTCTAACTAAAAACTTTAACATGTCCATGTGGTGATATCTATTAGAGGACGCAAATGAGGTTCGTAGCATGGTGTGGTGGAAGGAGGTGGGTTGCATCCAGAAGAGCCCACGCCCTCAGAATCTAACCCCAAAGGGGAGAAGAAAGTCCTTGGGATGGATCTGATTATTATAAGGGATGATGATGGTCTGACAAGGTCCTTCCAGAGATTGTCAGAGGCCTTGATTCACCATCTATACTAAGATGAGGCCAAGGCACCTGTATCCCTGAGGGTCCATAGCACGCCCAACCAGTATCGTTAGTTTTCACTGCGAACTTGAGAAGGTCAAATTTTCGAGTTCTTGGGTGCCCCGGATGGCATTGTCGCCGAGGCATGGTGGGAGAGTATGGAAACATGCTTCTCACTTCGCGACTATACCTCCAACATGAAGGTCTGCATGGAGGTCTTTCAACTGAAGGGGAGAACTCTTCTATGGTGGAAGACAGTCCTACCACTTTGAACATAGTCGACGAAGACACGTCATGGGAACTGTTCGAGGAGTGGATCCAGGATAGATATCTTTCTGAGGAATTCGTTGAGTGTCAACTCAACAATTTCAATGCCTTGGGATAGGGCGGTTATACGGTGCCTCGGTATGAGGCCCATTTTGGAGTTTTTTTGAGATGCTTCTCTCCAAATTATAGATAACTTAAGGTCAACAAGTTCGTGTTGGACATAGTGTTAGGATTCAAATTCTACTTTGCGTACCAAGAATTATGGACCGAAGAAAGTGTGTTGGAATGTGGGGAGCCACATTTCCAGTGCGACTACCTAGTGATGAGGACTAGAGCATCTGGATCAGTCGGACCCACTACCGTGGGAGATTTGGGCAAGTCCCATCGGATTCATGCGGTGGTGACTAAATGATAGGCAGAGCACCAGTCAACTGTTCTCAAGACGTCAAGTACTGTCATTGACAAAACCCTTAGAATTTGATAGTTCTAGGTGATACTAAAGATTACAGGATCTAGCCTTGACCTGAGAGATTTTGTCACCAGGGCCATCCTGTACGTCACAATCCTAAGATATTATGACGTTGTTATTGGTATGGAATGGGAGGAATCACATGAGGCGATACTCGGCTGTAAGATGAAATGGTTTAGCTTGGTCTATGATGAGGGATTGAGATGCGTGATTGTAGGTCAGAACCAGGGAGTCTCCCTGAGGTTCATCTCTTCCTTGCAGCTACGAAAGAGCATGCACAAGGGGTGTAAGCTTTATTTGATCCTTGCATTACATGAAAAGAAAGTAGCAAAAGGTCTATAACACCTTCCGGTGGTGAGAGAGTTTGTGGACGTCTTCTCGAAGGAGTTACCTTGGATGCCACCAGAGAGGGAATTAGATTTTACTGTAGACCTAAAATCGGGGACTGAACCGATAGCAAGAACACCTTATCAAATGTCAACCTCAGAGTTACAGGAGTTGAGAATGCAACAAAAGGAGCTGCTAGACCTAGGACTTATATGCCCAAGTGTGTCACCATGGGGAGCACCTATTATTTTCATACGAAATAAGGATGGATCGTGGATACTTTGCATTGACTACCATCAATTGAACAAGGTAACGAACAAGAATCAATATTTTTTGCCAAGGATTGATGATCTGTTGATCAGATGAAGGGTGCAACAGTGTTTCCAAGCATCGAATTGAGATCAGGGTATCACTAGTTATGGATCAAGAGGATGATGTCCCTAAGACTTCCTTTAAGACAAGGTTTGGACATTATGAGTTTATTGTTTTACCATTTGGGTTGACAAACACCCCAGGCGTATTTACAAGTTTGATGAACTGGGTGTTCCACGAGTACTTGAACAAGTTCGTCCAAGTATTCATTGATGATATTTTGATTTACTCTTGAACGATGGAGGAGCATGACAAACAATTGCACTTGGTACTATAGTATCTACGAGAAAACAAATTGTATGGGAAATTGTCTAAATGTTCGTTTTATTAATCAAAAATTCACTACTTAGGGCATTTCATCTCTGATGAAGGTATCGTTGTGCATCCTCAAAAGTTCAAGGATATTATGGAATGGTTTGTGCCGATGAATTTTCCAGAAGTGTGTAGCTTCATGGGTTTAGTGGGATACTATTGACAATTGGTCGAGGGTTTTTCAAAGATAGAAAATCCGATTGCGAAATTGTAGAATAAGAACATGAAGTTTGTTTGGACCGAGAAATGCATCGAAGAATTTTGGAGGCTGAAGGAGATATTGACAACAACACCATTACTAGGTCCCTGATGTGGATGCGGAATTCTTGGTATGCACTAACGCATCCAAGGAAGACTTAGGAAGAGTCTTGATGCAAGATGGTTGAGTGATCACTTACATCTCAAGAAAGTTAAGAAGGCATGAGGAGAACTATGCAATGCATGATTTGAGTCGTTAGCCTTTGTTTATTCCTCGAGAGTTTGAAGACACTACCTTTTGAATGAAATTTGAACCAAAAATGGACCACTATGGACTACAACACATCTTTACGCAAAGCGACCTGAATGTGCGACAACGAAGTTGGTTGAAACTATTTAGCGAGTACGATTTAGAGATTACTTACATAAAAGGAACAGTGAAATGAGTGGAAGATGCATTGATTCAAAGACCACACATCTTTTCGGTGTTGCCTCTTTGAATGAATCTATGTGAAAAGGTTCTAACTTTACAGTGCGACAATGACTAGTAGAAAGACATCAAGGATTTTATCGGACAAAACACAATGATGGTACCAAGATTTGAAGGATTTACGTTGGATGATGATGGACTACTGAGATTTAAAAATATAATTTATATGCCACCGAATGACGAGTTGAGGAGTTTTATCCTAAACAAAGCTCACAGAGTAGTGTGCATGTATCACCTAGAGGTCATGAAGATGAGGGAAAACATTAAACCCTTATTATTCTGGAAGGGAATGAAGGCATACATAGTCAACTATGTGGCCAGATGTCTAGAATGTCAGCAGGTGAAAGATGAACATAGACATCCTACAGGATTACTACAACCACATGTTATTCTAGAACTGAAATGGGAGGTCATTTCAATGGATTTCATTTTTGTATTGCCACTGATGGGAAGGAGACACGACTCAATTGTTTTGATAGTCAGCACTCTGACGAAGAGTGCTCATTTTATTCCTGTGTGGACAATGAATCAGGCACCTAACATAGCTAGGTTTCTCATCAATAATATTGTGAGGCTGGATGGCATGCCTACAATAATTATATCCGATCGAGGATCGGTGTTTACCGGGCGATTTTGGACTAGTTTTCAAGAAGCCTTGGGAAATCAATTTAACTTTAGTAATATGTATCACCCGGAGACTGACTAAGGCACCATTAAGATGGCACCTTTTGAGTTACTTTATGGGAGATTGTGTCAGACACCTTTGAGTTGGGATCGACTAGAGGATAGGGTCCTAGTGGGACCAGAAGGGATCTAAGAAATGGAAGATCAAATGAAAAAAATAAGACAAACAATTAAAGAAGTGCAGGATTGGCAGAAGTGTTATGTCGATGTGTGCCATGTCGACTATAATTACAAAGTTGGTGATCGATTCTTCTTGCAGGTAAAACTACATAAGAGTTCAATCAAGTTTGTAAAGGGAGATAAAATCTCTCCTAGGTTCACGGGACCTTTTGAGATTGTGGAGAGGAAGGGGCCTATGGCCTATTGACTAGACTTGCCTAATTCTTTGAGGCGTATGCATGATGTTTTTCACATATTTGTTTTGAGACATTATATTAGTGATCCTACGCATGTTATTGACATGAGTTCCTTGCATATATCAGAAAAGCGGGCACTCACAGATGAGCCAATACGCATCCTAGATCATCGCATATGACAACTACGGTGTCGAGCAATAGATTAGGTCTAGGTCCAGTGGGACAACTATAGTCTACACTAGACGACCTAGGAGGATACATATGATATGCACCAATAGTTTCCATTTTTGTTTGATAGCTAGACTTATGATACTGTGATACACATTATTTATAAACTTATATACTGTGAAACTTTAGGACAAAGTTTATACCAAGAGGGGGTGTATGTAACATCCCACTCTTGCACGCACTGAGCGAACTTATTCTTTGAGGAAACTTGCTTGCAAGTGATTCAGATTATTATACTATTGGGTGTTTCATTATGATTATGAGGCATTTTGTATATGATGACATGTTATTTTGTTGTATTGATATAGACAAGTGTTATTGACTCGGTTCTCCTGAGTGTACAGGATTCTGGACCTTGAGGATACAGAGGCATCAATGAAACCCTTTGACTCTGGATCTAGTCAGGGAGTTGACTATTGGGGTTTGATTGTTGTATACATGACATATGTGCATCTGATCATATGTTATGATTATGGATTTTATTTTTGACATTATTCATTGATGATGCAGGCTGACGATAACTTACTGACCAGACTCATATGTGGAGTAGAGGGGTGATGCATGAATACCAGACATGTTGAGAGACAGGGGTGGACAACAGCCATGCCACAACCTACTAGCACTCTCATCGTGGTTCGAACTGTAGGTTAACAACTAGCTAGTTCAAGAAGACCCAGCATGTCATGAGGGAAGACTATGACAATCACTCACAATGATTCTAAGGGGTGTGCAATAAGGCAGGGTCCTTATTCCTTAGAGTCCCTTAGTATCCCACAAGATCACCTGGTGGAGTTTTGACTCCATGATGCAGGAGCATCGCTAACTCATCAAGGAGCACTGCCATGACAAGCGAGCCAGCGTGGAAGGAAATGAATAGCTGGACAAGCCAGCAGAAAGTTTTTGAATTTCCATTCAAGAGGATGCACCAATGTATAAATGATGCATTTGTGAAAGAACCTTTTGTATGTTGTATCAGACCTCGAGCCATACGCTCTTGTCTGAATTAGATAGGAGGAATTTAATAGATTTAATGCAGGCAGATAGATTTTATTTACAGATTAGATAGTTTTAGACTCTGAGAGGGAAAAAGGATATAGACACCCTCACTTGTACATTGTAACATTATTCTCAAGCATCCAGAAGAGAAGAGAAAGCATAGAACTGTGTGAAGAACACCCATGTATAGATGTTGAATTAATAGAGTGAAGTTCTGATTCAATTTCATGGTTGGTGTTGTTTCTCTGTGTTGATGTTGTGCTCATGATTGTTTGTTTTCTGGTGATGCATTTACTTTGTATATGTTGTGCATGTGATTTCAGGGTTTAACTGAAGTCACAGAGAGGAGAGAATAAGTTTCAATTGTTTCTCTATCTGAGCCAAGAGATTCCTGTAAGGAGTGCATTTGAATTAATCCGTACGGAGTGCGTCGATGAGGCTCGATAGTTGAACTTTTGTTCTTATTTTCCCAGGAGTTGATATGGATTGTTGCAGCTGTGAAAGTGAAGTGCAGGTTGAAGAAGAAGCCTCAGTTGTTAGTCTTAGAAAAGGAGTTAGACGACTTCCGCTGTAGGAAGTGCACAGAGTCTGACAGATTCAACACTTGGAAAGTTGTTGAATGTTGAGTGCAAGCCGTGCGCGCAAGCTTAGGAGGTATAGCACCTTTGTGATAGTCGTGAAAGAAAGCCCATAATTTTTTATTGAATAAGGGTCAGGAAGGATTTGCAGGCGTAGGATTGAAGAGAAGTCCTGAGGAGGGGGCATTTAGTCACTTTAGAGAAATCTCCAAGAAGGAGGAATCGACGACCAAGATTCGTGGAAGGAACCCCCGGAAGACTGCCAGCCATCAGATCTCTGGAAAGTTGTGCAGGGGTTAAGTCCCCATATTAGAGGAAGAATCTGAGGAGTCATCGAGACATCAAGGTCATCGGGATTTCTGTAGACAAGAGGATCGAGCATATTGAAATTGTGATCCATGATTTCTCGAGAGGATCAGAACCGTTGATCGCAGCAAGGACACGTGATGTGAGATCCCGAGGATTCGGGTTCGGAAATTTGGGATTTTCCCATGCAAAGGAATTGCTACAATTGAGATCATGATTTCGTGATCCACGATAAGCGGAGAAAGGAGTGGTGACGTGGAGGAGAGAGACCACATGTGTATCGGGGTTTGGCATCTCGGAGTTTTTGGGAGCGGAGGTTCTCCGCATATCAAACCCCCGAAGTCCAAAAATTCCGACGGGGAGCAGGTTGTGATCTCTCGGAATGACAGGTCATATGTGGAAGGGGCTAACCTGAAGGAGCTTGGAATAGAGAGAGAGGTGCCATCACGGATCGGGGTTCGAAGATTCGTGGTGCCAGTGAAATGCGACATCACATATGTCGATTTCCCGATAGGGAAATCCCCGACAGGAACGAAGAAGTATCAGCATTGAGACCCATCAGGTTTCGGGGTTTTGTGTAGCACAAGGAACGTTCCCACGATTTTCACGATAACGCGAAACCCGATTTCTCGATAAGGCAAAAAAAAGGGGAGATCGTTGAGAGAGAATTCTGTGGATATTGAGAGGTCCCGATAAGGGATTGAAAGAGCATTTTATCTCTTCGGGCCCGTGAATAAGAAGGTCCTAGTGAGAGCGGACGTGTGTTGGGTGGCGTCTGCGTCATAGTGGTATCAGAGAAGGAAAAATTTCTTTTCTTTCTATATCAAAGGAAAAGAGAAAAAAATTCACCATGCTGCCCAGAAGGGAAAGGCAGTCACTAGACCCAAAAGACAGGGAGGTGAGAAGAAGAGGCAGGCCGGCAGGAAATCCGAAACTGGAAAGGAAAATGAGAGATCTTCGAGCAAGACTGGAAGATATGGAGGTAGCGTAGAGACGCACAGCCAATGCTGGAGATTTAAGTGACTCTGAGGGTGAAGCTGAAGCTAAACAACAGGGAGAAGTTGCACCTGAAGATGCAGCCAATGAGCGGTTAATTAAGGCTATCGCTCGAATGAGTTCAAAGATGAAAATGGACATTCCAGTCTATGAAGGAAGTCTGGATGCAGAAGAGTTGTTAGATTGGATTAGGGCTCTTGACACCTACTTCCACTATGAAGACATCGAATAGGATAAAAAGGTAAGGCATGTTGTCACAAAATTAAAGAGACATGCAACACTATGGTGGGATGAGCTTCAGGCAGATAGGCGTTCCAAAGGTAAGCAAAAGATCAAAAACTAGGATTGAATGATTGCAAAGTTGAAAGAAAAATTCATCCCAAGGGATTATCAGATCACGCTATTCAGGAGAATGCAGAACCTGAGGCAGAAGTTGATGACAGTGAAAGAGTATACCGAGGAATTCTATGAATGGCCTGAGGTATGAAATTCAGGATGAATTAAGTTTGGCAACCATCCAAATAGTTTAGGATGCTTATCATATGGCTTTGAAAGCCAAAGAAAATCTGAGCCGAAAGAAAGGACAGTGAGGGTGAGGCAAGAGTCAGCCCAGAGGTAAGACAGTTGCCCAAGAGAAATATCAAAAGCCTAAGGAGGAATGGAATAAACCTTAGGGTAAGGTTGAGAGAGGTGGAACCTCATAGCGAGGACCACATGTTGAACAGAGGGTGCAGCATACCGAGCAGGGTGGCATTTATGCTTATGTAAACACTTTTCCTCGTACTCAAGGTAGAGGAAGAGGCTGAGGTGGAGTTATCACATGTTTCACATGTGGGAAAAATGGGCACAAGTCATTCGAGTGTCCAAAGAAAAAGAAGGACAATGGAGAAGTTCACATCACTGAAGCTCAGAAGCGTGATGATAAGAATGAGGATGCAGAAGGCGAAAGATCGCTTGGAATGCATAAAGTCCTTTTGACACCCGAGAAGGAGGTGGAGGACACATCTCAGAGGAGAAGACTATTCAGAACAACTTGCAAGACCAAGGATAGGGTATGCAAGGTTATCATGGACAGTGGAAGCATAGATAATCTCATTTCAACCGAGATGGTGGAGAAACTAGAGCTGAAAATGACTGATCGCCCGAGTCCATATAAGGTTTCATGGCTACAGAAGGGACATCAGGTTAGTGTCATGAAACAATGCTTAGTTGAATTCAAAATAGGAGGATATAATGATAATATCCTGTGTGATGTTATTCCCATGGATGCATGTCATCTATTGCTGGGTAGACCATGGCAATATGACAGAAATGTAGTTCGTGATGGGAGAATGAACACATATACCCTGGAGAAAAATGGAAAAACCCATATGTTGCTTCCGATAAAGGATAAGGAGGTAAATCCGGAAGTAAACAACACAATACTTCTCATGAGTGGGAAGGAGCTTCTTACAGAGATGGAGAAGAAGGAAGATCCACAATTCTTTGTGGTCAGAAAGCCAAGAATTATTCTAACTAGCACAAGAGTGGACGACTTACCAGATGAGATTCAGGAACAACTAGAGGGATTCACTGACATCATCGTGGACAAATTACCTCATTTGTTGCCACCAAGGAGGAGTGTGAGTCATCATATTGATCTCATACCAAGAGCCATTTTACCGAACAAGGCTGCGTACAGATTGACACCACAAGAAAATGAGGAGGTCAAGAAGTAGGTGCAGGAGTTGTTGGACAAAGGATTGGTCAGAGAAAGTCTGAGTCTGTGCATTGTTTCGACCGTGCTTACTCTGAAGAAGGATGGAGGCTAGAGAATGTGCACCGACTCAAGAGTGATCAACAAAATTACCATCAGATACAGATTTCCACTGCCGAGAATGGATGATCTGATGGATTGCCTGAGCGGTGCAAATTATTTTTTAAAGATTGATCTGAAGAGCGGATATCATCATATTCGCATGAGGGAAGGTGATGAATGGAAGACAACATTCAAAACAAATGAAGGTTTGTATGTATGGCTGGTCATGCCGTTTGGTTTGACAAATGCACCTAGCATGTTCATGAGATTGATGAATGAAATTGTGAAGGAGTTCATCGGGAAATTTGTTGTCGTATATCTGGATGATATACTGATCTTTAGTAAGACAAAGGCTAAACATTTGAAACATTTGGCCATTGTGATGAGGAAGCTACAATAAGAGAAGTTGTTGATTAATATGAAGAAGTCCTCATTTATGAAGACAGAGCTCATTTACTTGGGGTTCGTCATTTCGGTGAATGAATTGAAAATGGATCCAAGTAAGGTGGAAGTGATTAAGAATTGACCATCACCCATAAATGTTTTTGAGGTGAGGAGTTTCCATGGTTTGGCTAGTTTCTACCGAAAGTTCATTAGGAATTTCAGTGGAATTAGCACAGCGATGATGGATACAGTAAAGAAGCGGCATAAGTCTTTTCATTGGACTGAAGAGGTTGAGAAAAGCTTCAATCTGTTGAAGCGGAAGATCGCAGAACGACCAGTGTTGGTGTTGCCTGATTTCAAGAAGAAATTTCAGGTGAAATGTGACGCAAGCGGATATGCCATAGGAGTGGTCTTGAGTCAAGAGGACAAACCAGTTGCATATTTCAGTGAAAAGTTGGATGAAGCAAAGCTGAAATACTCCACGTATGATAAGGAATTTTATGCTATCATACAGGCGTTGAAGAAGTGGAGGCATTACTTGATCCCAAAAGAATTTGTATTGTATAGTGATAATCATGCATTGCAGTTTGTGAGTAAACAAGAGAAGTTGAATGAGAAACATGCAAAATGGGTAGAGTATATGTAGAATTTTACATTTGTAATTAAACACATTTCAGGGACTGCTAACAAAGTGGCTGATGCTTTGAGCAGAAAATGTTTGTTGTTGCAGGAGTTCCGAGTCAAGACATTTGGTTTTGAAAACCTTAAAGACATGTATGCAGGTGATGCGGATTTTTCAGAAGCATACGAGGCAGCCGAGAATCCAGTTCTGAGAGATAGAATCCCATGGATGGATTATATGATCTAGGAGGGATTGTTGTTCAGAGACAATCAACTGTGTATTCCAAAATGCTCCATGAGGGAGAACCTGCTAAAGGAGAAGCACAGTGGCGGATTAGCAGGGCATTTTGACCACGAAAAGACATTTGCGAAGCTGAGCGAATCATATTTTTGGCCATGGATGCATTCAGAGGTCAAGCAATTTGTTGAAAGATGTCAGGTTTGTCAGCATTCAAAAGGGATAAATAAGAATGCAGGGTTTTATCAGCCATTCCCCATACCCGAGAGGCCATGGTAGGCGATAAGCATGGATTTTGTATTAGGACTGTTGAGGAAGCATAGAGGAGTTGATTCCATCTTTGTGGTGGTGGACAGGTTTTCAAAGATGGCACATTTCATTCTATGCCAGAAGACCAGTGATACGATGCACATCACAAATTTGTTTTTCAAAGAAATTATTAGACTCCATGGATTGCCGAGAAGCATTGTTTCAGACAGGGATACTAAATTCATAGGGCATTTTTGGAGGACACTATGGAAGAAGATAGGAACCAACTTGGCATTTAGTTCTACTTATCACCCACAAACAGATGGACAAACGGAAGTGGTCAACAGGAGTCTGGGAGACTTATTGAGAAGCCTGGTGACAAAGTACCATACCAGTTGGGATAATGTGGTGCCACAGGCAGAGTTCGCATACAATGATTCAGTGAACATGAGCACAGGTAAAAGTCCATTTGAAATTGTATATGGCAGGCAGTCGAGAGGAGTATCTGAACTATGGGATTCAGAACAGACTGCTACTAGTAGCGCAAGCGCTGGAAAATTCGCAGAGGCAATGAAGGAACTTCATGGTAAGGTGAAGCAGCGACTGATTGATTCAAATCAGGAGTACAAATGCAGAGCAGATCAACATCGAAGACAACTTCAATTTGAAGTTGGTGATCTATTTCTGGAAAATCTGAGGAAGGAAAGGTTCCCAAGGGGAGCATACAACAAGATAAAGATGAAGAAAATTAGTCGATGTAGAGTTCTGAAGAAACTGGGCGAAAATGCTTATGAGATTGAATTGTCGGATGACATCAGAATATCTCTGACATTCAATGTCTTAGACTTATATCCATATAAAGCTGAGGAAGCAAGAGCTGGAAATGATGAGCGGCCAGAAGTCCAGTGGCGGAAGAAGATGCTGATTGCAGAGAAGCCGCAAATGGAGCATATACTAGACAAGCGAGTAGGTAAAAAGACCAGTAGGAAAGAATACTATGAGTACCTAGTCAAATGGAAGAATCACCCAGTGGAAGATGCCAGCTGTGAGAGAGAAGAAATGATATAGAAGCATGGACAAACCATGCAAGAGCTCATGGATAGGAGCCCATGAAAGTTTTCAAGCCGAGGAGTATGATGTAGGAGCATCGTTAACTCATCAAGGAGCACTGCCATGACAAGCAAGCCAGCGTGGAAGGAAATGAATAGCTAGACAAGCCAGCAAAAAGTTTTTGAATTTCCATTCAAGAGGATGCACCAATGTATAAATGATGCATTTGTGAAAGCACCTTTTGTATGTTGTATCAGACCTCGATCCATACGCTCTTGTCTGAATTAGATAGGAGGCATTTAATAGATTTAATGCAGGTAGATAGATTTTATTTCTAGATTAGACAGTTTTAGAGTCCAAGAGGGAAAAAGGATATAGACACCCTCACTTGTACATTGTAACATTATTCTCAAGCATCCAAAAGAGAAGAGCAAGCAGAGAACTATGTGAAGAACACCCATGTATAGATGTTGAATTAATAGAGTGAAGTTCTAATTCAATTTCATGGTTGGTGTTGTTTCTCTGTGTTGATGTTGTGCTCATGAATGTTTGTTTTATGGTGATGCATTTTCTTTTTATATGTTGTGCATGTGATTTCAAGGTTTAACTAAAGTCATAGAGAGGAGAGAATAAGTTTCAATTGTTTCTCTATCTGAGCCAAGAGATTCCTGCAAGGAGTGCAGTTGAATTCATCCGCAAGGAGTGCGTCGATGAGGTTCGATAGTTGAACTTTTGTTCTTATTTTCCCAGGAGTTGATTTGGATTGTTGCAACCGTGCAAGTGAAGTGCAGGTTGAAGAAGAAGCCTCAATTGTTAGTCTGAGCAAAGGAGTTAGACGACTGCTGCTGCAAGAAGTGCACAGAGTCTGATAGATTCAACACTTAGAAATTTGTTGAATGTTGAGTGCAAGCCGTGCACACAAGCTCAGGAGGTATAGCACCTTTGTGATAGCCATGAAAGAAAGCCCAGAAAGTTTTATTGAAGAAGGGTCAGGAAGGATTTGCAGGCGCAGGCTTGAAGAGAAGTCCTGAGGAGGGGACATTTAGTCACTTTTGAGAAATCTCCAAGAAGGAGGAATCGACAACCAAGATTCATGGAAGGAACCCCTGGAAGACCGCTAGCCATCAGATCTATGGAAAGTTGCGCAGGGGTTAAGTCCCCAGATTAGAGGAAGAACCCGAGGAGTCATCAGGACATCAAGGTCATCAAGATTTCCATAGAAAAGAGGATCGAGCATATTGAAATCCTGATCCACGATTTCCCGAGAGGATCGAAACCGTTGATCGCAGCAAGGACACGTGGCGTGAGATCCCGAGGAGTCGGGTTCGGAAATTCAGGATTTTCCCATGCAAAGGAATTGTTGCAATTGAGATCGCGATTTCAGGATCCCCGATAAGCGGATAAAGGAGCGGTGACATGGAGGAGAGAGACTGCACGTGTATCGGCGTTCGACATCTCGGAGTTTTCGGGAGCGGAGGTTCTCTGCATATCAAACCCGCAAAGTCTGAAAATTCCGACGGTGAGCAGGTCATGATCTCACGGAACAACAGGTCATATGCGGAAGGGGCTAACCTGAAGGAGCTTGGGAGAGAGAGAGAGATGCCATCGTGGATCGGGGTTCGGAGATTCGTGGTGCCAGTGAAATGCGACATCGCATATACCAATTTCTCGATAGGGAAATCCTCGACATGAATGAAGAAGTATCGGCATTGAGACCCATCAGGTTTTGAGGTTTTGTGTAGCACGAGGAACATTCCCACAAGTTTTGTGATAACGCGAAACCCTATTTCCTGATAAGGAAAAAAAAAGGGGAGATCGCCGAGAGAGAATTCTGTGGGTATTGAGAGGTCCCGATAAGGGATTGGAAGAGCATTTTAGCTCTTCGGGCCCATGAAGAAGAAGGTCTTGGTGAGAGAGGATGTGTGCTAGGTGGCGTCTGCGTCACTCCAGGGGTTTTTTATGTCTACCAAGTTAGTCAAGAGTTGAGTGGCACTCATGGAGCACATAGTGCATCTTGAAGGGCATGTCATGCAAGGAAAACAAAATGAGGCAAGTGGCACCCTTGGAGCACCTAATGCATCCTGAATGGAACATCACGTTGTTAAATAATAAATGAATAAACCTATATGGCCTTAGAACGAATGATGTGATAATAAATATTTAAAAACAAATTCCCTAACAAAAATGTCGCCTAGCCTTGGAAATTAAAATCTAGGTCTAAGTGATACTTGTGGTTAAAATAATAATCATCATCATCATCATCATCATCATCGTCATTATTAAACATGTGACGAAAAGGGGGTAAGAAATTCGATTAATTTATTTAAATCAAATTATATGGAGGGATTAAAATTTTAAAAGGGAATTGATTGTTTGTTACTTATGCTAAGTAAAATTTATTAATTAAAAAGAAAAAGAGGAAAAAGGTAATTTTCTACACTTGCTAATTTGAGTTTACATGAAAAGGGAAAAGGGGGAAATATAAAGAAAAAGAGAAACATAAGGAAAAAGTAGAATGACTAACTTAGTAAGGAATCTTGCCTTTAAGAACTTTCTAAATTGAACTCAACTAGGAATTTAGTAAGGGTGTAAGTTATTAAAATGTGTAAGGGAATATGGGGACACCTAGGAGCGATT